>CAIGRN010176384.1:0-19856 GCA_903798345.1 Fraxinus anomala
TTATTTCAATTAAATATTAAATAAATAATTAAAAATTCAAGAAAAAATTAAACTTTAATTAATATTAAATAAAAAATTATAAAAAGAAATTAAAATTAAATATTAAATAAACAATTAAAATTTAAAATTAAATAAACAATTACATTTAAAATTAAATGTTATAAACAATTAAATTAAATAATTAATATTAATTAAACAATTAAAATAACTAATTAGAAAAAAATTAAACAATTACAACACTGGGCCGTCTGGAATCCGCGCGGCCAAGAAACTGTGCGCTCCAGTTAACTGGGTCATCTAGATTCCAAACGGCCCAGTCGTCTGGATCTAAATGGGCCGTCTGGAACTAGGCCATCGGACCAGATGGCCCATCCGTCTAGATCCAGACGGCGACTGACTACCGCACAAAATGGCGGAGATCGCCATTTCCGGCGATCTCCAGTAGTCAAAATCCTCAATTTCATTCATAACTTATGATCTACAACAATTTCTACAAAGATTATTCAACAAATGAACCTACAACATACTATATTTTTTCAATTAACGTATAGTAAAGTTTCAAAACTCACCTTCTTCCTTCTTCAGAGAAATGGCGATCTTCGGTCTAGGTCGTTGGTTCCGATCTGAGTTGTAGGTGTTTTGGGAGCCGTATGGGTCGTCGATTTCTATTTCTTCTCATTTCTCTCTTCAAAAACTCGCGAGGGGTGAAAATGGCTTTTCATTGCCTTATATGGTTTTAAGAATTTTCATTTTTTTTTAAATGGTCAACGGTCATTGTGAAAAGATGGCCGAGTCAACCGGCTATCCTCCACCATTTCCTCTAAGAAAAAGAGGCAAAGTGCGTAGGTAGGAGAGAGAAGATTAGAAGGTGAATTCCTAGAGAATAAAATCTACTTCTTCTGAAAAAATATTTTTCTTGATTTTTAAAAAAATATAATCACGAGATCAAAAATAGGAAAATACTTTTCATAGAAAAATGTCAATCAAATGGTATTAAAGTAAGAATTTTGGTTAAAAACACATTTTTTATTGAAAATATTAGATATTGAATCAAGAAAAATGAACAATAAAGCGTTTAGAATTTTTAATCTAAATTGAATTTAAATAGATCAATTGTGAACGGGTAATGTGAGTGAAATTAGAAATTGAATTTGGGAATGAATAGGTTAAAAAGAGGAATAAAGCAAAACATAAAAACCAAAATAACAGACAAGAAAAAAATTCCTAATAATTTGGAGCATCGTAAGCCCCTTATGACAATCATACTTTTCAAAAAATAAGTTTTGAATAATAATTTTTAAGAGAATGTGTACTTATTTGGGTGTGTTTGAGTCATATTATTTTGAAATAATAAATTGATGAAGAATTTGTGATTGAAAAAGAAGGAAAAATTATTGATATGATGTAAAATATTATTTTATTGAAAAATGTGTGGTTGAAAATGAGTAGAAGAATGAAAATGAAAATTTTAATGTAGCTCAAACAGTGGAATATATGAAATTTTTTTTTTTTGAATTTTTTAATATGTTTGAACTACATTATTTTGGAATAGTAACTATGAACGTATTTGGTATATTGGAGAGTAGTGAGAATGTGCAATTTTGGTTAAAGAAGTTATTGTGTACTATGAAAAAAGGTCAATGTATTTTGCAGTTGATGTGTGTAGTCCTGTTAACTGAATCAGGGCCAAATTGTTTAGGTCCAACTAGTCAAGATTACAATATTGGTCACTATTTTTAGTAAAATTACATCTAGATCATTCAACTTCAATTTGTTACTACCAACCATTCAGATATATAATATTAAAATGCTTTTGAAGAATCAAAACTAAGTTCCTGTTTGAGTCACATTATTTTTCTCATTTTCATTCTTCTACTCATTTTCAATTAAATATTTTTCAATAAAATAATATTTTTCATCACATTAATAATTTTTCTTTCTTTTTTAACTACATATTTATCATCACATCAACAGTAAAAATATATTCTTACTCCCAAAATATGGACCAAACATGGATTAATTTCCCAATTGAGGTAGCGGTCCACAGCTCGGCTTGGTGGGTCCAAATGGAAAGAAAACAAGTTCTGAAACTCGAGTGATTGAGTGAAAAATATAATGTATCCATTTGGAGGTGTACGTGTAGTCAGTCCAGTCGACACAATTAATGGTAAATTCGTAATAAGCTGAAATTATAATGCAGTACCTTCTTTCTTGATACTTCCACTGCAACTCTTTTCTTCTACTATAATCATAATCAAAAGAAACTCATTAGTCCACGTTATACTTCACCCACCCACCCACCTCCCTCCACCAATCCCTCTCTCTCTCATACACACGAGAACCACGCCACTGGTGAGTCTAAAATTACCTTGAAAAGGGCTACTTAATGTCTTAATTTTCTTGATTGTCCGGTGCTTTATGTTTGTGAGTTACTGGATTCAATTGGGTTGTTCTTTTTCTTATGTGGGTTATGAAATTTTCTTCCTATTGTTTCTTTTTATGGTTTTCAATTATTCGTTATATGAGTGCTCAATTTATGATTGTCGGCTGTAATCTGGATCNTGTTCTTTTTCTTATGTGGGTTATGAAATTTTCTTCCTATTGTTTCTTTTTATGGTTTTCAATTATTCGTTATATGAGTGCTCAATTTATGATTGTCGGCTGTAATCTGGATCATAATTCTTGAAGGTTTCTTTCTCTTTTTTATTGTGGAAAGCAGATTTTTGGTTAAAGGCTAAGAATATAACACCACATTGACTTTCTTGAGTCTTTGCAATAAATGTACAACTTTGTTCCCTAATTTTTGCCTATTTCTGCTGATAGAGTGAGAATTTCATCAAGCAGCTTGTAGTGAAGTGGTGTTAATATTGATCATCAAATGGCAGAGGTGATTGGTCCAAGATTGTACAGTTGCTGCACTTGCAGAAATCATGTCGCACTTCACGATGATGTCATTTCTAAAGCATTTCAGGTTAGATACTACCTATCTATTCTGTTTCTTGACAAAATTTGCTCTGCATTGCTGGAATTGTTTTTGGTTTGCCTTCGTTCTGAGGCAAAGATAAAAATTAATACCTTATTTATCCATCAGAAGACTTGAGGAAATCAGGACATTGAAATTGAGTTTTTTTTCACTATTTCTTTTTCATTTCTGATTGGATTTCTGTCAAAGTTCATCAGAATGTAAGTATTGTATTAGAATCCAGGAGGATTGGATGAAATTGGAAGGTTTATTTTTCTTTATCTGCTTCTAAACAATGAAACTTTAAAAATCCATGGAGGAAAAAACTGAAGGAACATATTTAACTTGTTCTAAAAGTATAATGAATTGACCATCGGTTCTCAGTTCTAATTCTGTGCTGCAAAGGAAATCTAAAACAGAATAGAGAAATGGAAAAGTGATTAGAATACAGCTTGTTTTCTTTCGTGGTTTATGTTTCTGTTGTGAGCTTAACACTACTGATAGCCATTGCTAGATAATCTTACCAACAAATATTTGTTATTTGACTATAGGGAAGAAATGGTCGTGCATTTCTATTCTCCCATGCAATGAACATTTCAGTGGGGCCTAAAGACGATAGGCAGCTTATGACTGGTCTCCACACAGTTGCTGACGTATATTGCTCTGATTGCCGTGAGGTATTGGGCTGGAAGTATGAAAAAGCTTACGAGGAGACGCAAAAGTATAAGGAAGGAAAATTTATTCTGGAGAAGTCAAAAATTGTCAAGGACAACTGGTAGTTGACGGTAAAGTCTTTGATTTGCCATCTTTATCTTGGCGTAAGTCATCGGTGTTTATATGTGTTAATGCTGTCAAAAACATCGTGATCAATTCATTGTTTGTCCTTGTTCATATCTGCTGTGTTATGGTGTAAAATCTTGTTAAAGATGGTGGAATTTGTGAATAAATTTGTCTACATTCTATTTTCCTTTGATATTTCAGTGCTTATTGAGTGACATTAATCACGTGAATTGTTTTTTAGCAATTTTATTTTTAACTAAGTCTCTTGATTATTGGAATATGGTGATGTAGACAAAGTTGCATTGATAAGTTCTTTGCTGTTCAGGATCAAATTATGGCTGGTTCCATTCCAGGTCATGGCTTTGTTAAGTTTGTTATTCTTCTAATTGAATTTTATCCATACCTCTTAGGTCTTGAAATTCGCCTTGCCCTGAAATAAACCTTAGTTGGATCCAATGGTGCATAGTTGTAACTGATTATAATAGGTGAAATTAATTGAATATCAACACACTAGAATGCGTGTTTGATATACAAAAATACCCCAAATATGATTTATGCACTGCATATTATATGAATTATTATGGTAGTGTGTATATGTTTGTAAAACACTACAAATGTATGAATGACATGGACAGGGGGGTAAAATATATGCATGAATTCTTCCCATGATAGTATAGTGAAATATCATATAATTCAGATATTTAGTAGGAGATTTGTATATCGAGAATGTGTGGGAAAAGGTTATGGTTACATCTATAACTAGATATCCATTTTGGAAGTTGATTTTCATGAAACCCAATTCGCAATATATGACAGGTGGAAGGATTATGTGGTCAATGGTATTGCCAATTTTGATCGGCCACGACGATTTAGTATTTCATTCCTTGAGGGAAATGCATGTCACACTATTTTTGAACAGCTTCAAAATCCATATGGTTTTGTCTTGTCCTTTAACGTCTATATATCTTATCTGCAAGAAGTTCTCGAACTTTAGCAGATGTTACCTAGGAATGCTTGTTATTGTGCTGTTTATAGTCACTTTACCATGTATGTCTAGATTTTCTTGAGTTAAAAGTCAGGCTATGGTTTAGTCTAGATTTTCCAACTTTTGAGGAAATGTCTTAGAATTCATAACCAAGAAAAAGTGCAGCATATTTTGGGATGAGTCAACAGCCATAATGTAATGGTTAATGGTCTTTTCTCTGTTATTCCTTTTGGATATTGATGAGGGCAGACGTGTATTGATGAGATTAAAACACAAGTTTCGCCTAGCCACTCTCTCGATTTCCTCTCCAACTGAAAGACTGACCAAACATGAAAATGGAAAAAACATGGGACTATTCTTGTTGATTTTTGTGAACTGTCATATAGAATACATGATGGACATGGTTAAGGGTAGCCAAACTTGACTGAGTTGGACATATTTGGTTAGTTAGTGAACACATTCTCGTGATAAAAAGTGAGGTACCAACGCAAATTCTCTCAATAAGTTGGAAAAGTAAACAAGTCTTCAACTATTGAGGTTGATATTGTGAATATTTATTACTTGTATTTTTTTTATTCAACTTTCTTAGAATATGCTATATACCATTGAGTCCCCCCTCTTGGAGCAGTCAACATAGGATGTTAATTTGGCTCGTCGGTTTTGACGGTTCATGGCTCAACCCAGAAAAAGTTCAAGCTAGCTCGGCTCACAACTGGAGTCGAGCCTCATTTTTTTGCGTCGGCTTGAGCTTGAGCTTGAGCCAGCCTGTGTGGCTTGGCAAGCCAAACAGGCCGACCCGTGTTTTAAAATGTTGGCTCGGCTAAGTTTTTTTTTTTTTTTTAATATCTTTCAATATACTGTCAAGTCATAATGATATTGTCACGAGCTATCAAACAATTCTTTCAAGAGTGCACATAATTATATTGTTAAAAAAAAAAAAATTAATTTCATGCCTTTTAAAAAAAAAAAAGGAAAACCACACGAGCTGGTTCGGCTCGACTCAATATGGCCCGAGCTGAGTCTTGATTTTTTTGCCGAGCTTTTGGCTGAGCTCAATAAGGCCCGAGTCGACCTTTGGCTCGCGAGCCAATTCGACTCGTTTACATCCCTAAGTCAAGTGGTGGCACGTGATGATATGAAGCAAGGATAATCTTGTGTTGAAACTTCAGGAAACCATTGCTCAATAGTTTGGTGAGCGAGACATAGATCTAGCACTAATAGATTTACTGAAATAGCTCCCAACTTCTTGATTTGATTTGATGCAGCTGCAATTTCGTATCTGCCCAATGGAAAAAAAAAAAAATTTAATTAATTAATTAATGTAGTCATTGGTTATGTTATTGCTCCCATTTTCTGTAAGTGTTGTTTCATTTCTTGAACAGCTTGAAAAAGCATTATTCTGTGTCTATACTTGATGTTTCAACTGAAGTGATCATCTTAGCATATCTTGGTCTGAGGCCAATCAAAAAATTAAGCCAGTCTCATAATCATGATTTATCTGCATATTTTGCTTTCTATAATCTCTGTCTCAGCTTCGGTCTTGGGTCGAAATTCAGGTTCTGGTTTTGTCTCGAGAATGCTTGTACATGCATCATCCCACTGGATTTCATGTTCCATAAACATGCATATTTTTAACCACTGAGTTTTTGAATAACGTACACTTTCTTGAACCACTATTTTTTTTTTTTCACTGTTAGTATAAATAATAGTGATAAAGCTTAAAATATTATTACGAACTTTCTTCCATCTTATGATTCCTTTAACAATAGTGTAATACTTCAAATTCCATTTTAACACTATTAACTAAATACTTCGTTTCTACTCTCGATTGTTTAAATATACATCAATAAATACTATGATTTAAATTACTCAAAATACATTCGACAGAGTAATTAACACAGTTCATTCCAAGTTTTCCAATCAGAAGACCGAATAGTATCTAATTAAAACAAAATTCTAAACATTTGATTTTGGCTATAGACCAACCTCTCTATACAAAATATTTAAGAAGGTGTCTGTAGTGTTCATTTAAACTCCACTTGATCGATCATTCAACAACTATATTTCTTATCGACTCTTTTAAAGCAAAAGGAATAAAGGACTAGTCATAAGTTGCAAACTTATGAATATATGAAAAATGTAATCATGTTATTTATCACCTTCAAAGAAAAAGCATTTTCCTCACAACTATAAAATTTTTGAGTACTCATTTAAGATAAAATCACAACGAGAATCCCTCCATCTCATGTTCCTCAATATAATTATTGATTTGGTTAAATGTTGAAGTATTTTTGAAGAATTGATTGTCTAAACAATGCCTTTTATTTATTTATTTAGAAGTGCTCAAGGGGTATTTTAGGTATTACATTATTGTTAAAGGTGTCACAAGATGGATGAAAGTTCGTAAGGCTATTTTAAGTAAGTATTACTACTATTATTTATGCTAACATGTGAAAGAAAACTGGTTTAAGGACGGTATGTGTTATTCAACAACTTGGAGTAAGAAAGCTTCGTGTAATTTTTTAGAAGGGAGGGGAGTCTCTAAAATTTCATAAACTTGTATAAATAATAATATATTGTAACATTTATGTTTTGAAAGGTTATTTTAGGAGATGTATTGAGATCTTGGATAAATATTTATGTATCTTGTTTAACATACATTATTTTTATGTCATCAAGTAAAACATAATTTGAAATCAATTTAGAAAGTTATTTATGTTTGAAATAATTCATAATTTGAAATCAAAAAGTGATTCAATTTAGAAAGTTAAATAATTTGGTTTGAATTGAATTTTTTTCCATACTATTTGAAATACTTCACTTTGAAAAAAACTAAAAAGTTGCTCTAATTGAACCGTGTTCACTCTTACTAGGAATCGCGGATTATACATAAGAAATTGAAAAAAAAAAAATTGAAAACATTTAAAACAAGCTATAAACTGGTTTTCCATTTCAAAATTCTGAATTTTTTATTACTTATTTATTTTACCAACCATTTGACCCAATTCAACCCTTTGACAACATTTTACCTGTTTTAACAGTTAAGCCGGATTTTAAGAAATGCATTACCCACCAGACAGCTTCAGTAGGCAGAGCCTTATAAAACTAGAGCAAAAATATTCAAACGGAAGGAGCCTATTTTATAAGCAAACAAGTGAAATAACACAACTCCAATTGACAGCCTGCAAGAAAGTTGAGTCTGTTTAATAGGATTTGGGATGAATGAAACCAATCCCAAGTGCAATTTGGAAATGTACGACACGTTTCAAAGACTATGACAAGCCACAATTTTGCCTGCTTCATGAAATGCAAATAACATGAGCAAAAAGAAAAAAATGTTAAAACATTGCTAGAGGTATTTTGGTCACCAGCAATTGATAATAAACTGCAAACGTTAAAAATGCTTATAAAACACCCTGAAGTACTATAAGTGAAAACAAAAGTAAAGTTTACCCAATGGAGTAAAGAAATCAGTTGGAAAGAAAAAGGACAAGAAAAACTATTATGTTTAGACAACAGACAATTTCTTTGAGATCCACCTCTTTTTGACGTTTTCAATTGCCTCCTCCCTCATCCTCAGAAGCTCCCGGCAACGTAGCTGATACTGCAAATCAATTGCATCAAGCTCTAGCTTCAGGTCATGGCAGTGTTCTTTGTTGTGGTCTTTTTCACTCAGCGACAGAGAGGAAATGCTTACACACATATCATTAGATACACCATTCCATGAACCCGCAAAGGAGCTCCATGAATTCTTTGTACATTCACTCATTAGCGACTCACCAATGCTAACCTTATGCTTCTCAAGGTCACAAGCTGATATCCAATCATTCTTATGTCCGGCATCTGAGTTTGATGCCACATTGTGTTTGGAAGATAGTCCGACTGATTCTCCAGCATCATTGCGTTTTGATCCGGAAAACTGTGAAAAAAAGCCTTGCTCACTAGCTTCTCTGCCAGCAACGATATTTGATCCATGGTCTTTGGCATGGGGTGCTAATACCTGATTACTCTGAAGCACAGCAGAAACACCGTAAGAACTCTGAGCTCCGCCCAAACTTCCAGAAGAAGTTTTCCAGGTGGGTACAAGTCTTAAAATTAAGCTGTCAATTAACTCGGCTATAAAAGCAATATCTTCACTCCACAAATCAAGTTGTTCTACCATCTCAGAAGCAATTGAAAGTGCCGTATCAGCATTAAGGTAAAATATGAAGTGAATATTCCTCGTCCGACCTGCTAGAAATATTAAAATTACTAACCATATAATGTTCCATTTTTGTGTGTGTGTGTGTGTGTGGGTGTGGGTGGGGGGGAACAGAATGCTTAGCAAGAGATCTTTGTTTGTACAGGATAATTACGTACCAGACAAGTCAGCAATCAGCAAAGTTAAAGATATTGTATCGTCATCAAACTTTTCCCCTTTTATGGTAAATTCATTTCTCTCACTGTATCTCTGAAGTTTTACAGTAGAAGAAGTTCCAATCATGCTATGTGCACAAGTGCCAGCTGACAGCATTTTGTAATTAGGGTCCAGGTCCATGAAAGGCGAATCAGATTTTAGCGAGATCGTTGACTTAGGTGTAAAATCAGTTAGCTGCAGAGGATCACACATTAAATTCTTAGGATCCTCAGCCAAAAGGAATGCTTCTTTCAAGAGCTCCATAGCACTTAACCTCTGAGATGCTGGAACCAAACATTTTTCTATGAACTGTTTCACTTCGGGGCATTTAACTTTATTCAGAGCAGCTGGTTTTATGCCCTGCAGTAAATTGAGTATGATGATAAATGAGTTACACTTCTATTATACGAGGAAGATGCTTTTTAGGATCTTTCTAAATGGCACAGTATAGCGGAGGTCAATGAACTTACTGAAGTGACCTTCTTGTATATTTGTGCTTGATTTTTACATTCACTATATGGGTATTCACAGGTAATCAACTCTAACAAACACATTCCGAAAGAATAAATGTCGACCAGCTCATTATATTCTTCTTCATAAAGCTCTGGGGCCATGAACTCAGGAGTACCTGGGAGAAAATCGAAAGGGCTGACAACTTTAGAGAAGCAGGCTAAATAAAAGTGGCAAAATCTCTAGCTAAGAAAAGCAATTACCAATAACACTTCGAGCAATAGGTTGGTGCATAATTGTGGCCAATCCAAGATCTCCAATTTTAACTTCTCCATGATTCCCATTAACAAAAATGTTGTCACATTTTAAATCTCTATGAATGATAGGTGGACTGTGAGTGTGCAGATAATGTAAACCTCGCAGGATCTGCCTAGCCCAGTTCTTGAAGGCCTTTAAATCAATGTTCTTATGCTTCTTACGGTACCTATATCATAAGGAAAAAAATAAAATAAAAATTTTTTTCTTAGCAAGAGAAAAGTAGGAAAAAAACATTAAAGTGAACAGCTCAAATAGAATAGGAACCAAGACAATGAGACAACACTTACTGCCTCAAACTTCCTGAGGTGAACAACTCAGTTATCATGTTAATAGTTTTGTTCTCGTCATCCACCCAAGAGGCATATGACCTTATGATGTTTTCATGTTTCAGGGTCCTTAACAGGTGAACCTCAGAATATAACCTCTCCAAATGTTCAGGTGATTGCAGTACATCATCAATGTTCACTTGGTTCCAAGCAACTTCTATTCCATCTATTTCATCAAACCCCTTGTAGCTACAAAAGAGAGCGAGCAGAATAAATTTTGACAGGCAGATGAATAATCACACTTGTTGGATAATACAGTTCCTAAATGTCAAACTAGTCTATAAGCAGATAAAAAGAAGATGGTCTAGGAAGCATACACATTCTTGAATGCTCCTCTCCCAAGGATTTCATTATACTGAAGAAAGAAACAGAAAATGGTAATAAAACGACCAAAGCCCAAAAAATTTAAGCAAGATATCCAAATAAATAAGGAAGAAAACAGCAAGCCAGTAGTATGAATTAATTTTTCATACATGCATGTGCAAACTCTTGTAGTTATTTTTTCTTGTAAAGCTGCAGGGGGGCTTAACTTTTAAAAAGATTCATGTTCTCCAAAGTTGCTATTCAGTTACATAATATTATTGCAAAACATACTCACCAGTTCTAAACTAATCAGAATTCCAGAGACATCGCTAAAAGCAAATTTTGACTCAGAAAGATAAATTATAATAAAATTATGAATTATGATCATGAAAACAATAAATAGAGTCTGTCCCATGCTCAAATCAACTTAACAGGCATGATTGTCCAATAGAGAAGATGCCTTCCAACATTATATTTTATGAGATTTTGAAACAAAAGAGAAAGATAATTACACATATTAAACTCACATATCAATATTATCCTTTTTCACGCACACGTGCATATGAGTACATATTGATCATTCATATCTCATCAATGATTAACATATATCTTCCGCTAAATAACAAGAATGCTTGGCTATGGACTTACTGGCAAATAGTGATGATTCAAAATTTAATAACATTACATATTTATTGAATTTAAGCGCAGTTACTGAAATTAAAGAAACCAGAAAACAACAGAAAACATTATAAAAAAAATTCTAATAATTTATACCTAGCTTTGAAATCAGAAAACAACACAAAACGTTATGGAAAATTTTTTACTAATTTATACCTAGCTTACACAATCTAATTCAATGCAGGGACATGAAAAATAAAACAAGAACAATACACAAAGCTTTATTCCATTAAAAATGAATAACCAAGTCAACTAAAAATACAAGCTTTTAAGTAGGTAAACAATGAACAGCAATGCAAAGACTTCAAACCTAATTTGTTTGTTTTAAGAATGTACCCGAATGTAACGCCTGTCAGGGGAAGTTTCTACAACATCAGACTCAGTAGGTTCCATCTTCGGTTTCTCACTCCTCCACACAATATCCCCACAATTCATACCCAAACAACTAAAAAATTATAATCCAGAAAAAAGAAAAAAAATGAAAGCCTAATTGAACTGTACAATTATGATTCTAGTTAAAGAAAGAAATGTTCAGAGAAGGCTTCACATGCAATGGAAAATGTGTCGATGCCCGACCCAAATTGAAATGGACATCCAAAGAAATTCAGTTGCAGTGAATGCAAGGAAGAATTCGACTTCGGATTCTCTGTTCTTCCAATTACCCTAGCCATCTCATTTAATTCTTCAACCCCGAAAATAAAAAAGCAAATTTAAAAAATTTAAAAGTCGATTGGGACAAAGAACAAAGAATTAAGGCATGAGATAGGAAACCCTAGAAATCGAGAAAAAAAAAAAAAAAAAACCTATTGACAATTGAAAAGAGAGAAATTATAAAACCTAGACACAGTTGATTAATGGAAAATGATGGATGAATCAACAAATATAACGCTAAGAGGGGAATTTCGTTTTGATTTGCTGTGGAAAGCATGGATTTTTTTATTTTTTTTATTTTTATTTTTCCCGTAAATAGCAAATACAGAAAAGATTCGAATTGGATTTTGGGAATTAATTGGCGTCAACAAAGCACGAGAATCAAAGAAAGTAGTGCGATTTACTAACAACGCTTTTAAGTGCTCTCCAAGAGTAAAACTAATTTTAAGATAATTAAAATACTACACAATCCAATGAACAAGCAGGTGTCGTGGTGTAGTTGGTTATCACGTCAGTCTAACACACTGAAGGTCTCCGGTTCGAGTCCGGGCGACGCCATTTTACATTTTCGACTTTTTCATTTTAAATGAATTTTTAGTTCAACCTTCTATATTTTGTCTTTCCCCCCATTTTCGTATTCTTTTGGACATTCTCTTTTAGTTTTGAGCAAATTTCATAAATTTAGGTGGAAAGCGTTACGGAAAGTAAATCTTGAAAGAATTTTTTTATTTTTTTAAGGGGAATGTATCTATGTAATTATCATAAACCTGAGGATCTATAAGGCTTGTGTAATTTGCTATTTAAATTTTTATTCTGTAATGCATACATGTGTATGTAAAGGAATTGAATCATTACAGTTCTTCTTCCAAAATCTAACAAACATTGCTACTTCGCTCACTAACAAGGTCAGCAGAAACATCAATTTCAACGAAGAATATTTTGCCTCCTTAATCTTTCTTCTTTAATCATATCCCGTACTTTTCAATCCTACAATATGTTCCCTCCTTTGGTAAAATGCTATAAACTTTGCACGTTCCCAAAAAATTTATTTTTATTTACCCTATCATTTCACATGCCACAACCCCAGTTCGTACAAATACATTACGCCTCTGCAAAATTGAATATGCAATAAAGTCAAATATCAACGATGTGGGATCAGAAAGGATCTCGTTAATTGTATCATAGTTGTATCTATCAGAAAAACACATCAAAGGAAATTCCCTACAATGTTTCATCTTGGATTACTAGATTTGGTTGACGTTATTCTCATGAATTTGATTCAACGAAAAGGCTCGCCTGAGGATGTAATTTTGCTTCTTTCAGGGACAAAGGAAGTTTGTCAGGGCCATAGACAGTGCGAGGAAAGTTGGAAGCAAGGCTGTAACTCTCGACTTCTAAGCAACCCAAAGAATCAACATAATCGTACAGTGTTTGTATAGTTGCTGTAGAATGAAACCTTCTCTCCTTGCGCTCTCCATTTGGAAAACGAACCAAAACCTAGCAAATGGGAAGAACCATGAACATTAATTTCATGCAAGTTAGTTCTTTTACATTTGAATAGAAATGATATCTTGGTCAATGGAGTTATAGACAGAAATTTTACATCATCTCAATCCACACCACAATGACGTTACAAAGTAACTAGCACGAAGCACTTCACTCGATAGTGTATTGATTCTTTATCAAGTGTTATTCTCCTAAATCATCCTTGAATATAAATCTCGTGACTTTTTCCATGTTAAACGTAAACAACAACTGGCCATTTTCTAATAGTCTTAAATAAGTGAAATTAATCTAGAACAAAATACTTACTTGAGTAACATCCGGTCCTTTCTCAGGTTCAGCACCTAGAGATGCAGCTTTCTTTTCACGCATCTTAGCTATTGCAGCTTCTTTTTCAGCAGCTTCACGTTCAGCAGCTTCCCGAGCCTCTTCCTCCTCTTTCCTTTTTTGCTGAGCTTCAGCAGCCTCACGTTCCAACCGTTCTTCTTGTTCTTTTCTCTGACGCTCCCTAGCCTAGTGTAGGACATATAGTTAAAGAAATGTACTACTAAAAAGAAAAAAGAAAAAATGCCTAGAGAATGAGGACATATAGTTGATGGCTGTGGCCGAATAAGTTGAAGAACTACATACTTGATCGGCTTCAAGTGCTACTCGGAAGGCAGCATCCTGTTCCTCCCTCAAACGCAAGTTGCTTCTTCTTTCTTCTGCTTCAAGCCTGGATGAAACAAGTACAGGAGAACTTTCTTCAAGCACTCTCTGCAGAATAGTGAGCATTTCTTCAGGAGATTTTGGTCCCTCAACCTGAACAAATTGAGTCAACCAGGTAAACAAGTCAATATTGTAATTAGCATACCATATCTGTCTGTAAGAGAATAATTTTTTTCCAAATGATTTGAGATATCTCCCCTTGCTTTTATTTTCATTTTACTTTCTCAAACAAGATACAAATATATGAGACAAATATACATAATAAAATTAGACAACACAGAACATCTAAACAGTGACAAATTTTCATTATCTTAATTGCCTATTGCAAGGTTTCAGGGAATAATAAAGTTAGAAGAAAAGATCCACCAGACAACATTCATCTCAGGATTCAAAGGCATCTTAAATACAGGATAAAAAATAAAGGATCAAATTAGTTGATCCCCCTTTAGCCTACTTTTTCCATCATGCACAGTGATATTTGACTCCCACAATAAATCTTTTATAAGTTTGATTTTATTGAACACCCTAATCAAGCATGGTCTTTACTTCAACATACACCAAGATGCAAGCGGAATACCCCTGGACTAAACCTTACAAATGGTGGTTGCAAAATATGTAATCAGATTAACAAAATTAAGAACAGGCATATAATGATGCCAAATGAATAAGATGAATCTGATAGAGTTCAGTAAACCTCAAGCCTCAAATTCAAACTTATTTTATAAATCAACATACATAAAAATTAAGAACAAATCATCATAAAAACAATCCACAAGAATATGCAAGTGGAGATGGAATTATAACTTCTGGGATGACATCCAATTCTTCTTCCTGAAAGAGTCCAGAAGATAGTAGTAAGGCACCAATTTACATACCATCCTACAGCAAGAACACCTTCCCCTCAACCAAGATTTTTCCAATACACATTTAACCAGTAACAGTGTAGCTATGAGTCTCCAGCCAGACAAATACACAGAAGATGGATGGCATCCTCCCAGGCTCCTTGCACATGGAAACACCAAATTATCCAAGTTCTTTTACTCCAAAGGCAATCAGCACTAAGAACGCCACCTAGAAGCAACCCAGACACGGAAAAAGACTCACTTCGGAGATGTTCTGTTCTTAAATCACTTTCCAGGAAAATTTATCACACGCCAACTTATAAATATCCTTTTTCTCCTTCCAAGACTATCAGCAGTAACAATTTCTATATAGATATTTTTCCTTTTACTGCATTGCGGGAATGTGAGGGAAATTGAATGTGCTGCACTGGTTTTTGTTTTGTTAAAAAAAAATTGGTTTTTTAGAACCAAACCAGAACCGGATGGTTCTGGTCAGGTTTGATTCCACCCCCATGACTATTCCATGTATAAAATTCCCATTTTCAATTGGTTCAGTCCATGCCCACCCCTATCTTGCTTTCAGAAGCCATTGAAATATAAAATAAGTGCATCATAGTTCATGTTTCATCACGGGACAAGCAAAGCGTGAAACAGAGACTCTAAAAACTTGCAAAATCCTAATAACGTATAACCGACATTGATGCAAATATTTAAGTTGTAAACCAAATGCTAAGTTAACTGACATATTAGAACAATCATCTCTCACACCTTCCATAAACAATGTGTCCTCATCAATTCCAAAAAGCCCAAAGAAGTTAAAAAAAAAAAAGGAGGGGGGAGGGGGGACAAAAAGGAGAGGACAACAAAGGGATCATTGTATACAACAAACATTAAATACTATGTATTTAATATCTATTTTCAGATCTAAGAGATAACAAGATAACAGATGACTTCAGAATTCCCCGCATCCAAAATGTAAAAAAAAATGGTGATAGAAACTCACATCAAATGGTATAGACAAAATTAAAAAAGATTTAAAAAATTCACCTAGGTGTTCATTAAAATTCTTCAGACAAGTAAAAATATACAATCATGCAAATAAATTCACAAAATCCATTGCTATCTTTGTGCATTTAACAAACTTACTAAATACATGGATAAAATAAAATTAACCAAACCCATCCATCTATATAAAAAATAAAAATAATAATAATATCCTCATCACTAAAATTTCAAACGGAGTGCATCACTTATCAATGCCTATAAGGGGGCAGGGATATCCAAAATTATTCACCAAACCCATCCACATACATAAATTCTCAACTTCTAGTTTCTTTCGTCAAGCAAATAAATCAGTATCCAAAAAAATCTCAGTAGAAGTATATTCTACTAAGTACTAACTGAAATTGGTAAAAATTAAGTATTAAGCAAAGTTTAATGCCAGATACATTACTATATACCTGTTGTAGCAGCGCAATCCTCTGGTTTGTGGAAGCCATAACCACTCCACAGAAGGGGAATCTGGAAGCTTTCAAGCTATTACTCATCTTAAACCCTTCACTGGCCGTAACGCTTCCACCCCAGGCCACAAAATTTTCATTGACAAACTCTGTCAATGTCTCGTTACACAAAGTCCTTCCGCAGAATGCAGGTGTGTCAGGATGCTCTGGCGAGTGCAAGTAAACAAACAAAAGCTTGTAAGCATGCCTCGACCTCTGCAGCGCGTCCATGAAACCCTCAGCAACAAAATTCGGCCTCACACTCCCATAATCCCTCTCAAAACTCGACACAAAGTACATGGCATCCGACGTGGACTGAGACACTGGCACCAAAGGAGTAGTACCAGCCCGGCCAGAATTATTAAGCCCGATCATACTGAGCGAATACGACAAGACTCCACTCGCCACCCATATACCGAGCCCAACTGCACCAGAAATCAACCCTAGACTACCCGAAATGATAGAAAATGGGAGCGTTACCAATTTCCAGACAACGCCGGGGGGTTGATTAACGCCGTTCGCCGCCAGAACTAAGCCAGCGTCTTCAGTTTCTTGATTTGTATTTGCGGTGGCGGACCCGGACGCGGCAGCGGGTCGATGGTCGTCGGTGGAGGTGATAGAAGAAACGGCTTGTTCGAGGTCCCATCCGTGGGCTGAGAGAATTTCCGTACACAGATCGCGGTCTTCGATTCCTGTGATCGCTTGAAAATACGCCAATTTATCTGCAATATCCCCCATTTCTTGAGTTTTTTGATTTATATGTAGATGCGTATCTATCTAAGTGAGAATCTGTATAAATGGGGAAATTAGGGCTTTATAGCTGATTGGATTAGATTGATGTAGAGACTGTTTTCTGTTTTATGAGTAAATGGGGTCCAATTGTTTAGTAATCGACGCCGACGAGAATATTGTGGACATGAAATGTCATCTAATTCCTTGGATATCATGGAATTCACGAGACTGCCATTCCTAGAGCTCACCAAATCCTTGCTCTAGGATTCAAATTTCATTTTAACCACTCAAAATTTTTTTCTTCAAACTCATCACTCGAGTTTGAATTTTATTTCATTTTGATGACTAATAAAATTTCTATTATAAATATAGGATAGTTTTTCGAATAGCCATTCACATGGTTTTGTCATCATATTGGCAAGGATCCAACAAGTTGATTTGAGTGCAATGAACCGCGATATGTTTTGCCACTTCGACTTTTGGTTATTGCCCTCCATTTTGGGGACGAGCTTAAGAACTTCTGCTCAAAAAGAAGTTGAATACATGTTTGGGAATAATTAAGATATGTCATTAATTACAGTTGATGACAAGGTAAAATTTGAGTCGAGAATCTATCTATCAAAGATATGCTCTTCATTTGAAGAACTATCCACCTTGCTTCTCGAATATGACATCACATAACATGGAGACGGGTTTACCGAATCTCCAATGGATGTGCAATATTCTGCCAAAGATGGATCCAATGACGGATTTGTTACCAAGTGGGCTGATTTGTCGAGTAACGCGTTAAGGAATGTTGAAGACAGGAAGCTTGGATCTATCGCCAAGGGATTTGAAAGTAAAGCCGACAGAAGTGACTGCAAAGTAATTGAATGCAGTAAACTATGGAAATGTGATTCTTCCAGTTCCACAGTGAGTACAACGGCTAAAATCATGGCTTCCTCTTATAACAAAACTAAAACCGATTCTAAATTTGATGTGCAAAAAGGATGTTTATTTTTGGTACAAAATGGACGTAAGATCTATCCTAGAGCATTGAAGAACGAAATCTGCAAAGAGAAGATTAATCGGGCCATTGGCCAGCACCACGAGTCTCTGATTTACAGTACACATTATTCTTGTTTCACATTCAAGTTCTCGACCAGGAATGGCAATTTACATTCTCGTCTCTTTAAGATAACGGGGATGAGAACAAAAATCAAATTCTGCTTCGTTTCCGAGCTTCTCCATTATCTTTCTTAATCAAATTATAAATCATTCATTGATTTCCAGGGGCAATTTGTTTCACGCGGTTTGATTTGCTGGTGAACTAAACCTGAAAGAAAATAATAGGAAGGTGCACCGCCCCTGAAAAGGCTGTTTCTTGGTAGTTTAGTATAGTTTTGAACGTGGGTTCTTTATTTTGAATTAGGGTTTTGCTATTTGTACATAAAAAATGTAATTGATTTATAATTTAAACTACAAATTGTAGATTGATATGTGTCATTATGCAATCCATTATATAAATCCTGATATATATGTAACAAGATCCTTTGGAGACTTCACCCACCAACCATATTATGCTTGATTGGAGTAAGAATCTTTTGCCATGGTTGTCAGGGACATAATGTCTTTTGCTTTATATCAACATAATGTATTAATTTTGATTTGCGCCCCTATTCAAACTATTTTACCAATCATGTTTCTTTAGAAAACGTAAGATATGTATCAATTTTTTAAATCAATTTTCTTTTAGTTTATCGTTAATGATTATTACTCACTTGTTGACGTTGAAATTATATTTAATATTGAAAGCTACATACATTTAAGGAGCTAGGACTCGGACAAAAAATTAAATAAGTAAATGAGTACGGAATATAATAATATTAAAAAAATAAATGAAAAGAAAAAGACCCCCACCGACACACACACCCCTCTGCAACCAGCTACACCCCGTTTCAATCCTATTAGAATAATTAAAGGAGACCATACATAATGTATTTGAGAAATACAATTTCAAAATTAAGAAATTTATGTTTAAAATTTCACAGGTCATAATTAAATTTTATTAATTAAATATATTAAGATCACAATTACCAAATATCGCGATCACAAATTTTATAGATCAACTTATTTATCGATCATAAATTATTAAACTAATTGATTACAAATCATACATTTTATAAGTCACAATTCATTATCGATCATAAATTATCAAATAATAAGTCACACGTTATTTCTTGATTACAAATCATAAATTTTGTGTCACGACTTATTTCACTATCACAAATTATCAAAATAATTGGTCAAAACTTAACAAATTATGAATCACCATTACAAATTTTGTCGAAATCTCACATATTTTAAGGTCACGTATTATTTATGGTCATAAATTATCTATTTTATAATAAATTAATCAATTTATTGGTCATCACTTAAATAATTGGTCACAAATACTCTTCATCCCACACGATCTCAATTCACCATCGGCACCAATCGAACGTTGTACCACCTTACTACCACCGCTAGCACTATCATCACCACCATTTGTGACCACCACTAAAATCATTGTTGTCAGCATCACTGTTGCCAACACCACAACCACCAACAAACACCCCACCTGCACTACCATATCAACATCATTTGCAAACTAGCAACAAACCACCCCAAAACTCCGGTTAAGTAGTAGATCGAAGAAGGAAGAAACACCCCAAACCACCCCCAAAAACTATTCCCAAAACCAT
>CAIGRN010176394.1:0-13245 GCA_903798345.1 Fraxinus anomala
TGGCTGGAGATGCATGTTCTACAACTGGTCCCAGTTGTTGATTAGTCATTTGTATGTTTCTTTGATTTTCCTACCGTGCGGTTCTAGCTATCATTTATCTGCGATGAAAAGTACGTTCAATCTCCAAATTTGGCGGAAATTTTTCCCTATTACCTCTTGGACAACTGCATGAAGTTTCTACCATGTGACTGCATGATAGAAATTATTTTTCATTTGATTCAATTTGGTCTCCAAATTTTATTTCATTTACTTTTTGGCCTTACTTTCTTCTCTTCATTCTTCTAGCATTCCATGATATCACAATGTGTTACTTAGCCCCATTCCATGCTCGATTCGCCATTCGGGTCACCTTTTGAATAATTATATTNAGTGCATTTTGGTCTCCAAGTTTTGTTTTATAAAATTTTGGCCTCGTTTCCTCTTTATCCAAGCCATCATATCCACAATTTGTTACGTAGTGTAGTTCCATACTCGATTCGCCATTTGGGTAAGCTTTTGAATAATTACATTTTAGTCCCTGAACTTTCATTCTCTTCCCTTTTAGTCCTTTTTCACACTTTTTCGCACACTTTTCATTCCATCCATCAATGTAGTCCTAAAAATGTAAATTATATCGAATTAAGTCATATTTCAACATATACATCGATAATTTTTTATGTTTTGTGGCCTAAATAAATGCGCAAAACGTACTTATCACCGAGCTTTGCCATGACTAATTTTACACTTTGTAAGCGACTTGTTGGTAGTTTGGTGCATGTTACTGCTGCTTGTCCTAATATCGAATATGAGGTACATTTGGGTAACCAATTTATGACAGCGCCATAATATATTCACCAAGCTAACGTTCCATAATCTAGCTATGAGAAATGCACCTATTTTTTTTTTGGTAAATCATTTCTCTTAACTTGCTCTTGTGAAAGAGGTACCAAACAAATGTAGACTTCTTTTTCCTTTTAGATTAACCATGATAACACCAATATTTTTCTTTGCATTATATCAAACATTTGGTAGGCATTATTGTTGGGGTAGAGAATACAAGTGTACTGCATGGGGTCGGACCACCATGTACCTTCAAGTTGTTAATAACCACCGCATATATATTCTTTCTTATCCAACTAAACCATAAACTTCATATGATTAAAAAATGCCTTGGAGCAGAAGAATTATTTCTCCACTTGCATTTTTTGTCCTACTCAACCTAACCAGGCAAGAAAGACCCCTCATGAAGAAGACACCAGATAGTGACACTATAACTAATTCTATTACATCAATATTCTAGTACATTTGTCGGCAACAACCTAATCAATGTAACAAAAACTGATGCAGCCGAAGATGCAAAACGGTAAGTGATATGATCAAATACTTGTCGATTATAAGAATACTACCGAGATTTGATAGCGTATTGAGAGAAATCTCGTAACAATAAAAGCCAATTTATCAAAAAATAACAAAAGATTCCCTAGCATAGGAATAAAAACAAAAAAACAGATGAACAAGCTCGTTGGCCTCAAGGTGTATCAGTTAGCTATATTTGATTTAGGCCTTTGGATAGTACCGTCCAGGAAAGATCCAGACGGCTGCATCTACCAGTCTATCCAGCACAATCGGGACCTATTTGGATTGCAATGGTGGGAAGGACCATATTTGTTAACTGGAAATTATTGCTGTAGGGGCGCAATTGTGATAGGCAGCTTCCTCTTCATTCTCACTGTTGGGAAATAGACTATTTCGTCCTTCTCGGCCACCCATCTGTGCATGAGTAAGTGAAAGATCACTTGCCATTATTGTTGAATTAGTATGCTAAAGATAAGTTTAATAGGCACTTGCAATATGACTGATCAAAGTTTTATCTTCCCATCTTCGACAGGATGCACCTATGAATTGGAAGAGTTTCCATGTAACAACGAGATATTCAAGTTTTTTGTAAGACAAAAGGCAATATCCTAGCATAATAAAACGTTAATTCTTTTTTTTTTTTGAATGAGGTTCCATAGGGCATCATGCGTTTCTGCTTCATGTAATGAAACACAGTAGTTCTTGGGACATTTTTATAGGATTTACCTGTACGTTGTAACAAGATGGTGAAGAAAAATTGAGATTTCAAGTCGTGAAAGTTCTACCCCGGGACATAGCCTTTGTCCTCCACCAAACGGTGTAAATGCATTGCTACTGACAGCGGCGCCTGTTTTCTGTCATCATAAGCATGACAAAGTCATCAGAGTGCAATAATAAGACGATAATTATTGCAGTAGATATATTCCATTCCACCAGTACATGTACTTTTGCAAGAAGAAACAAAATTTATAACACTACGAGAATAGCAAATTCACATCTTAAAAATTGATGATTATGCATACTATAACTTATTCCAGCAATAGAATTCAGCTATGAGCACAGAATGAAACATGTTATCATTTCAAGGAATTTTGAATGGTAATTGCGTGTATTAATCTCAATGAACGATTTGACATATAACCAACATGAAGAATATCGTCATAGTTTTAATAGAGAGGACGAGGCTTACGTCCCATCTCCAAGGATCAAATTCATAGGGGTTTTCGTAATTTATGTCATCCATGTGTACGGAACTGAAGGACGCCAAGATGCACCATCCTTCTGGTATCAAGTAATCTGCAAAAAAAGGCAAAAAAAAAAAAAAAGAAAAATGAGCTCCTTAACATTTTTGCTTGTATTTTCTGCAATAAAGGAGAGTATGAAAATATAAGTTTCACAAAGTATTAATATACCTTTAATTTTGACGTCTTTGAGAGCTTTCCTCCACACTGCATTGATGATGTTTGCCAGTCTTAAAGTTTCATTGATCACCTGGTTTGGGAGAAAAAAAGAAGCCAAATACAAAGTTTGGTAAGAAAAGAAAAATCAGTTGATCATTAGAGTATTTTCCATGAACTTCAGGCGCTGAATAGAATTATTTACTTCCCATTAAATGATATAGGAAGGTTAACTACCCACATTTTGAGTGAATGTCAAGGACATATAATCCGTCCAGGCATATTTTTCGCAGGCAGGATCTTTCCGTCTCCTTAGTTCCATGTTCTCCTCCTGGCATTGCAGAAAAAATATGGTAATAATTATTACATTTTCTTCTTGTATAATTCATACAAAAATTCCATAAAATCATTAATATCCCGTAACAGAATTGCAGAATTGCAAAAGCACAGTATTGTATCAGCACAGCCAGCACTTTATATTTATCAATTGACATTGCAGGAATAATATGCAGTAATTGAGTTCCTGGTGATCATGTTATCATAATACAGTCGTACAATATGAGTCCAGATATGTGAATTTTGAAGACGAGGTAGACTGTTTCGGGACAGCATGAATTTACATTTGAGTCCAATTTTCTTGCTAAGAAAACAACTTGAAATAAATTTCACAACCGGAAGTAACTAATATCAGTATAGTTGTTTCATGGACCTAAATTTTAAACGCCCTAAATAATTAAATTTACTGCAGGGATAATTTTAATCATTTCGACAATAGGGACTTCAGTCAATTGCCATATTTCAACGAGCCAGGCCTTATTCAAATACAAAACTTCTAGTTTGTTTGATTGTCTCCTTCTAATGAAATTATGTTTTTTGGTAAAGAACGTAGACATGTAACCATAAAAAGTGGACGCAAACCAGAATCAAAGAGACGTGGTTAATAACAGAGGTCTGCTGAAATGGCTCAACTGAAACTAAGGTTGTCCTTACAATTTGCATCCTATAATCCCTTGATCAAAAAACATGTGGGCACACACAAGTTGCTATCTTCCACGTGAATCCCTACGTGTGTGTCCAAATAAAAATAAATTGGCTTGAAGAATCAATAGTTCCAGAATCATAAAGTGATGTTGATGGCATACCTAAGGGATCCCAAAGTCAATTTAGGACAAAGAAACCATCAGTTGACGAGAAATAGTAATTATTTCTCGTCTTCCATTCTTATCACGTTTTTAAATGTTTTTAGTCAAATTTATCGTTTTTCCATCTGAAATTAACTTTAGGTTAGGTGACCACAATTATTTGATAAGTTTATCAATTAGGGAACATTAAATAAAATACTACACAAAAAAGTTATATTCATCAAAAAGAATCAAGTTGTGTAAGAAAAATATGGACTGGATAGAGTAGCATAATGCTTACCACCAATCGGGCTAGGGCGGTAGGGTTGTCTGTTAGTAATTTAACTGCTATAGTCATGGCCGTGGGGACAGTCTCTTCTCCTGGGATCATCATCTCTATGATGTTTCCACTGATAAAATCTAGTGGAAGGCGATGCATTCCATCTGATTCCCCCGCATCGCGTAGTAGTACGTCAATTACATCATTTGGCAACCCCTTTTCTTCTGTTTTCTCCATAGCCATTTTCCTCTCCTCTACGATTCTTCTCACCATCTTTAGCAACTTTTCCTTGGACTGTTGGAACATTAAAACACGTGTGAAACTAAAAATCCGTGTTTTAATATGATCAAATTTACTCAATATTTACTTAAACAAGCTCGTTTTAATGAATACGTGTATACCGCATACTTGAACAAGTAAAGACACGATATTCACCTGCAGAGATTTATACAGCCTCGTGCCAGGGAGTTTAATTGGCAAACAAATTAATCCTTTGATAAATTCTTCGAATTCCCCCTTTAGGAAGTCCATTTGTTCACCTGGACCAATGCTCAATAACACTCTCACAAGTATCTCAAATGTAATCTGCAATATTTGAAAAAGATAATTTCAGTTGTGTAAGCAATATGTCAGTCTAGTCATTGCAGCTTGTGCTCATTCAAAGTATCCAAATTCGACTATGAAAACATAAATGGCTTCTTTTGTAAGGTAGAATGCACAATTAAGAAAATGAAGCTAAACTCGTGTATATCCATGTATAGTCTTGTCCTTAATGCACTCACATGTGGGTACATGGATAGATGAACAAGAGTGCGAAGAACATACATATACATATACATGCATTTTCATGGGAGGAAATACCCTTTTGGTTTCATCTTGAACGTAAACAAGGTGGCTTTTGTCCATCCAAGTTGACAAGGAGAGTCGGACAGTTTTCTCGATATCTCTGGTGATCCGATCCTTAAGCTGTGTTGATTTCAAGAAAACTCCTATGAGTGCATGCACCCTTTTGTGTACATTTCCATTCATTTGCAGTATTGAAGATTTTCCAAGCAGCTCACAAATTGATTTGGGATAACAAGGTATGAAAACGTTGCCATGGTTCTGTAACACTGCCTTGTTTATGTCTGGGTCAGTCGATACTATAATAGCCTTCCCTAGAATGTGAGTCTTGAATACATTTCCATATCTGATTGAACACACACAGATAGGACGAGTACTTATGATTGAATACATTAATATGTAATCTTGATGAATGGATAGGAAGTATATAATCCATGATGATGATCACACATATTTGAGAATTTGACATAAATATATAAACCTTATAACCCCTTGAAGATTAACTATACAATCATAATAAAATTGAATTGTGTCGTAATTAGACCATTGGGTTATTTATTTGGTCCATGTAACAACAAAATAGTACTTGCAACAAATCAATCAACAAAATCATACAAAGACCTGGAATTTAGTACTAATGTTAACTATATATTTAAATGGTTTGCTTACAAATGCAGCCGTATTTTAGTAGTCTATGGTAAATCAACGAGTGATGCTTCCATTCAGATATCGAAAAAACCTATCATCAACATATTGGCGAGGCGCTCATCACAAAGAAAATCTCCACGACCAAGATTTACCTATTCAAAATAGAGCAAATAGTCCTGGATTCCGACCTTTAATTTTCTAGCAAGTGGGTACCGAAAAGCCGGTTTCCATCCAAATGGACATTAAAATGTTTTGTAAGGTTCACAAGACTCGCTTTATGAAGGGTAAAAAATTGATAATAATTAATTTTCATGTAAAATAAATAGTAAAGAAACTGAAAAAGTAAAAAAGAATGCAACCCCAGCTGCCCTCATACAAGAATATATAGACAATTTATTATAATCAGTCCCAATAACATGTCCAAATAAATGGAGCAAAAATTCAATAATTCCTATATAATATAATATACCATAAATGAATACGAAAGAAGCAAAATAATGATTACAAAGTTCAAAATGTTTCTGAATTTCACAACACTTTACTCAGGTAAAACTTTTTAACTATATTGTATAAAGCAAACCCCAAAAAAAATAAAATTGAACAGTACATCTAGTGAATATTTGATAAAATTATAGTGGACGTGATGATTTGAATGAACGAGATTTTGAAAATCCTCTCTTAAGTCGTGAAGCAAACTTCATGTTTACTTCCAATTCTTCCTCCACATTCAAAAGTTGGAAATTTTTCCTGTTCTCGTTTCTTCTTCTCTTGTCTTTCTTCTTTTATAAACATTTTGATTGTCATAAACTCAGCGGACCAACTCAAATTACAGAAGGCAAACATAACGTTATCCCACCTTCCCCCACCCAAACAATACTCAAACATGCAGTGAAGATGACTTTCCAGTTCTATAAACTGCAAAACAAATTTCATTTTTACGGACAAAGAGTCATTTTTGAATTGATGAAATTTCTTTCTATACATCCAAAAAACAAAGAAGTTGATGAAAAACTGGAAGAAGAAGAAGACGAAGATGAATATAAATTCTTACAGAGACTTGCGTTTGTCCATGAAACTGACAGGTCTTGAGGTGTAACCACATGCTATGAATTCAAGAGTTTCCCCTATAAAAGGCCAGCCTGAACTCCCTCTTGGAACCTCATTTTTCTTCTCTTTTAGCCGGTATTTTTTCAAGAACCATAAAATAACTGATAAAACCAGTATTATTCCCATCAAAACCCAACTTTCTGAAGATTTCAATTCCATTTTCTCAAAGAAAATTCTCAAGTTACTGGCAGGTATATGGGGTTTGAGACCTACACTGCACACGTGCAGTTGTATCGGTATATAATACTTCACCCTAGAAAGAGAAAAAAAGAGATGGGATGACAGAGAATTCAATCAATCCATTCGTTTTGTCTTTGTTTGAAGAAAATATTAATAAATGAGAAGAAATAAGGGCAAGAGTGTATGAATGGGTGAATGTGGTTTTTCAAGACGAAAATCTTTGTCACTAATAGCATGTCCATATCGGGTGCAGCAATTACCAACACGCATTTTTTTTTTTTTTCTATTTGTCTCACTTTGTTCCAGAAATGATAGATAAAACTCCCAACTTATTAAATTATAATTTATTTATTTATTTTCTTATTAATCACACATAAAATAATTTTTCTTTTTTTCCTTAAATCGTACATTTTAAAAAAAATTATTATTCATGGCACAAACTTTATCTGCTACCCTCACCTCCTATCCCTACCCCTACCCCTACCCCTGCCCCTACTCCTTTCTCCTACCCTATTTCTGTATCTATCTGCTGCTATGACTGCCATGCTCATAAATTACCCTACTTTATGCTAGAGAGATGCAACGTGTTACTAGAAATCTAAAATGGACCCGATAGCATTACTCAACAATTTCGGATGACGTATGAACATTGAGCCCTGGTTTTACTCATTTTAGCCCCCATTTTAATTACACATTTTTAATAAAATAATATTACTCATAACTTTAAAAAAAAATTTTATATTCTAATCGCACATTTTCCATCAATACGCTATTCAAAAATATATATTTTTTTAACAAAAATAGAGTTCAAATAAGACCTAAGTTAAAATTCAAGAATTTCAAAAGGGAGCGGCCTTGATAGTGGTGTCAACCGAGCCGAACGGCTCATCTACTTGACCGCTCGACTAGTCAAAAACGAGTCATGAGCCGTTCGAACTCGTCAAAAAGACGAGCCCGAGCACGAGCATGAGCTTGTGTTACCGGCTCGACAATTTTATTTTTTTTAAAGTTTAGATATAGTTAAAAAAAAAAAAAAAGACGAGCTCGAACGAGCACGAGCCGAGCTCGTGTTACCGGCTCGACTTGGCCCATTGCTATCCCTAGGCCTTGTGCACTTTCACACTTTACGATAACTATCAACTATTGGGTTCAATCCACCAATGGTCACACAATTTTATGCTTGATATTATCGGGACCACCCAATTTAATTTTGTTTCACCACGACCATCAAACTTTATAGGTAGTGTCACCAAGGCTACCCAATTTAATTTCATTTCATCATGTTTATCCAATTTCATATAATGTTTCACTATGGTCACCCGATTTTTTTTCATCATTTTCATAAATTTTAAAAAGGGTAAAACGGTAAATTTACATTATATATAAAAAATAAATTAAAAAACAAAATAAAAATAAAACTTATTTTAAGAAAAAGTTACTTAGAAAAATAAATAAAATAAATACTTATTTAAAAAAAAGTTCCTTAAAAAATAAAATAAAATAAAAACTCATTTAATTTTTTTAAAAATAAAATAGAAGTTTTTAAATTTAAAAAAAAAACTTTTTCTTTAATTTATTTTATATATAATATAAAATTACCGTTTTACCCTTTTTAAAATTATTGAAAATTGTGAAAAGAAATTGGGTGACTATGGTGAAATGTTATATGAAATTAGGTGGTTATGGTGAAACGTTATATAAAATTGGATAACAATGGTGAAATTAAATCAAATTGAATGATTCTGGTGACACTGAGTTTAAAGTTGGGTGATCATGGTAAAACAAAATCAAAATTGAGTGATATTGGTGACACTAAATATAAAATTGGATGATTATTGGTGAAATTAACCCCCAACTATTAGATTACTTGGACAAATTTTTTTAGAATGATCATTAATTGATTAGATTGTCGGAACAAATTCTCCTTAAAAACTACGGAAAATATGAACAAGTACTACGAGTGAAGATCGACGTTGAATATTTTTATGATGTTCTTATAGGATACTTATCTGACTTAAATGATTATTTATTATAGTATCTCTGTGTATAATTATTGTAAATTTTTCTTTTAATATAAATATTTTCAGATTCTTTAATATGAAATGATTAGATTACTCGAATAAATTATTATTCAACAGTGAAAAATAAAAAAATAATATTACGAAAGAAGATCAACGCCCTTAGATATTTGTTTTCATAATGTATTTAATAGTGTGATATTTATCATTTATTGATGATTTTCTAATTGTAATCTCATTGTGTAATTATTGATAATTTTTCTCTAGTGTAAATAACTGATAATACGTGGATGAAAAGTTGAAGTAAATGACATTTGTCTTTTATCAGAAAATAGTTTCATATATCCACCAACCCAATTCTTCTTCTTAATCCAAAGCATTGCAATTAGTAGCTTATCGTATTAAACGTCTCGTTATTTCATATTAAATGTATCATATCGCCACCCAAATTAGTGTTGTAGAATTAGTTGTACTAGATAACATTGTTTTTTAAGGAATTATTAGCCATTTAAAATCTACAAGTAGTGACAATAATAATCATGATAGAAAGTAAATTTTAAATGACCGCCACAACTCATCGTACTAGATCAATAATGAACTCTCGAGACTTTCACCAATTATCTATTGATGATGGGTAATAATGATACACAATTATCTAAATTGGCCTTAATTGATGGAGCTCTTGTTATATTTAAAACTTTTTTAATCTTGATTTAGAAAATCCAAAAACTTTATTACCAAGGTCCTCAATATCAAATCACCAAGGTAATTAAAAGTTCAGAATATACCTTGATCCATTTATTGTATTGAATATTGAAGATATAACTGCAATATCTTGATTTGGCTTCTTGATCTTTAATTTTGTTTCCTAGATTACTTGTTCTTGATTGCAGATTCTTCATCTTCCCCTTCAATATGATTTTTCTTGTTATTTTTATGTTGATGAGATGTCGCACAAAATAAGAATTTACATATGAAATGAGGACCATGATCCTGTGTGTGTGTGTGTAAGTAAAAGTTTTTATGAAATTGTGTATATAATGTGAAAAATGTTGAATCAGGGTTGATTGCTCTTATTTTTCCATTTCGAAGTCGGTATGTTTTTTCTTTCTCAAGCATGTTAAAGAACTTTTCGATCGTGTCTTTAAACATTGTAGTTTGAAAATTACTTCCCTATAAATATTATTAAAAAAAAACCTATTAGTCTAATAATGAAACTCAATAAAAGTACTGGCTTCTAACATCACACAATACCTCTTCATTACAAAAAAATAGTTTTAAAACTTTAACATAGTTGTTCTTATTACTGTAGATCTCAATAGAACATTTTCGGATTATGGATACTTTTATAATCTACTTCAAATAAATTCGGTAATCTTATAAAGATATAATCTCAATCTTTGTTTAGTGACATCAATCTTACAAATTTAAGATGTGACAACAAAAATATAAATTAACAATTAACAAAACGGAAAAAATTAATATTTTTAAATATTAAACGACGACCCGATTCATTTTGTTGATTTATTGATGAATCAGGCTTCATTTTTTTTAGTGTTTTCGACGATAATGTATTCATCTGTGATGTTTCTAGCATACAAAAAAATCATTGATATGTTAGTTTGTAATTTATTTATCAATGTTAGAAAAAACATATAACAAAGGACATATCAAACAAATATAATATCATTCAACACCCGTCTTTATAAAAAAATGTGATTGAACTCAAATATCAATATAATGCAGCGATATATGCTAATTATAACATTTGTGTAATATCAAAAATTGGGTAAATATCTAAAAAATTGTCAAATGATTTTATTTAATATAAAATCAATGAAAGACCAATACAAAGTGTCTACTATTCGCGTTTCAACCAAATCCTGATTACCAAAGTTCAATAAAATAGCACCTAGGCTAATGTCCTCTCATCTATCCTAAGAGTAATTATTAAATCATAGTTCAATGATAATAAAACAACTAAATAAAAATCATAAAATTAAAAATATAAATCATCAAGCCAAAGATGAATCACAATGGTGAAAAATAACCTGGCTTATAGAGGTCCAATCAAAGATGGCACCACAAATTCATAAACATGAATTAAAAAAAAAAAATAAGTAATGCATATTAAAAAAAAACCTTAGCTGAAATTACATTGAAAGAATACCTTGCGTATTTTGCAAATATAATATATTTTGCAAATAGCATACCATTACTGTCAAATGTACTGTTAAATCATAATTATATTGTCATGGGTCATCAAACAGTTCCTCGATCATCTAGTCACCATTAGTTACTCGGGGACCCAAGTCATCTATCTAATTATAAGATGTTGCACGTGTTCGCGTGTTGTGATGACTTTAAGCCGTCAATATGGTTATAACTAACTTGGTTTTGGTTGAATATTGTTGGATGGGTCCAATGTTTAAGCACGTGACCAAAAATCGCTAGATCGACAATGAAATTTAGGATAAGTGGTGACAACATATGAAGGAGTGGTTGAGTTTCTTGTTACCCTGAGAGCTCACATGACTAGCGTAATAACAAAGTGATGTTATGGACCGAGCTAAGCTGCTTGGCTCGCCCACCAAGCGAGTCGGCTCGTCTCACATGACTCGTTCTTGCATGTGAGATGAGTCGAGTTCGACCTGGATCGCTACATCAATATAGGGCTCAGCTCGCTCAAGTGAAAATTACACTATCAATCCTCAAAGTATAATGAAAATGTAAGGAAATTATATTTCATTAAAAATAGTTAAGGAATAGGTAAACATAAAAATTAAAATTCCTCAAAAACATTATACAGTTGTAAAAACCTTCATCATTTATCTAGGCTTGGATCGGCTACACTAGGTAGGCGAATTTATTATTGTATACGAATGAATATTTTGTGTACAAATCTTTTTTTAAATAGACAAATGAAATGAATACAATTGTAGTCTTCAATTGCATATCTAAAAAGACGATGGAAGGCCACCTTCATCTTCTTGAGGCATTGGCGCATGCAAATATGTGATTCTATTCGGGTTATAAAATGCAGCTCGATCTAACATATGATCTCTCATGATAGACCTCATGTCTGTTGCGAGTGATGTGAACAAGTCCTGAACTATATTGGACAATATTGGTTATTGATAGCATTGTACATTCTACCATTAATGTATATTGAAGAAGTAGACACCTACTAATGTCTCGTCCCATATTGGTGCTTCACTTATATTGGTTCCATACATTTCGAACTCAGAAAACCTTAAATATATGTAGTTTCGAACCAAAATACAAATTACACAATTTTATAATACGTTTTTTTAGGGTTTATATATTTGTTTCTAATGCAAAACTACAATTATTTTGTAGTAACTGAAAGAAATGTTTGTGACCATGCAATTTGAGACAGTGATCAAACACTCCAAACTGGAAAAGAAAATTTGTACACGACGAAAAATATTTTATTTTTTTGAATATTTTTCCATCGCGCCAAACGGGATTCACATTACGTAGAACATGAAAATATGTTTATATGTCTCAAGATGATAAAAGTAAGAAGTTATTGACTTCTGAATTATTTTCAAATCGGACAAATTAATAGTTCAAGTCACACACTCCCACAATCCATTTTCTCTAGTCTTTTTCATATTTTTGACTAAATTTGTTAGTGTTACATATAGCTAAGACTCCAAGAGTTGGACGCGGGGATGCGGAAACTATACTACATAACACGGATAGTATTTTACTTTCACTTAGGGATGACAAAAAAACTCGAACGGCTCGGGCTCGGCTCGGAAAAAGCCCGAGTAGAGCTCGGTTGCACCGAGCCGAGGCTCAGGCCGAGCCCCATTTGGGGCATTGGGCCGGGCCGGCCAGTATATAATTTTTTTTTAAAGCTACTCAGCAGGCAGCTAAAAATAGTTGCTTGCTGGGCAGTTTTTTCATTTTCTTTAAATTTTTTTAATAATATACTAGCCGAGCCCCCTTTTTTTGGGCCGGGCTTTGCTTGGCTCGGGCCGAAAAAAGCCCGAGCTTTTTTTTTCGGTTCGAGTTCGGCTCAACTCGGCTTGTTGACATAGCTACTTTCGCTTTATCTGAGCAATGTTTGGTGACAACATTGAAGTTGGTCAATAGGACAGAGCTCAGCAGGTTTTTACCATCAAAAACTCGAAAAGTAGTAGAACAATTCTGTGAAATTGCTCATATTTACAATCAGTTTCTGCTATCTATTGTGGCATAATTAATAATTGATAAACTTCCATCCATTTGGAAAAAACACCAGAAAGATGACATTTCCATTTCAGAACGAATAATTTTGATGAACA
>CAIGRN010176413.1:0-13233 GCA_903798345.1 Fraxinus anomala
AAAAAAAAAAAAAAGGAGAAGAAGAAGAAGAGTGGGGACTCGGTTTGCTAATAAGACAATAGGTCGGAGACTAATGCTTCAATTTTCCGTATAAAATGGGACAAATTACCAACGGAATCCCTTTTTTGTTTTGTTAAACCATCGATTAAAACAAAGAACAGATGCTACAGCCAATCAAGTGGGACCCATCTTCCCAACGTCTTAATCAAAGACCAAAAAAATTTCCCCTGCATTTGCCTTTCCCAAATTCCATTCTCAAGATTACCGTGAAATGTGATTCCAGTCAAAATGGCGACGTCTGCCTTCAAATCCACCACTAGGAGAGGCGGAGCTGAATCCAAAGCCCCACAATCCACCGCAACCAAACGACGATCCCATAGCGTCAGCGCCGTTTCCCGAGCATCCCACGGCCGTCAACTCGATAGAAGCAGTTCGATTTCTGATTTTTCCTACAAAAGAGACAACCCTCTCTTCTCTCCGGATAATGAAATAGAAAATGACAAGGGAAAAATTGGAAATGGTGGTGAAATTGCTTCTAATAATAGTAATTTTTCAGTGTATTCTTCGAATGCGATTAATGGGAATAGTATTGTTAATGAACAAAGAGGGCGTTCGGTGATGAGAAATTCTCATGATGGCGGTGGTTTTAAGAATGGGATCGGTCGCAGCCTATCGCTAGTACGAGGTCGTTCTGTCTCCAGAGGTCACTATGGAGGAGGAGTTTCCGAGGTTTAGTCTTTAATTTATTTCTTGTGATGCTCTGATAATGACTTAACAGAATATTAAAACAATAGCTTAACGATAACGTGATGCTGTATGATACTTTTATGGTTGGATTTTACGAACTGATTTGTTAATAACAAATTAACTGGTCTTTTTAAATGCTGTTAAGATTTGTCATTTAACTAATTGTCTTGTCTGGTTAATTCAATGTCTAACACAGTTGATTGAATATATTATGGCCAAAATGAAGATGAAATCGTGGTTCTTCCTCGACCAATGGGCTGGTTTAGGATTTAATTAATTATGGTAGAAGTGAGGTCGATACACGGTGTCATAATCTACAAAAAGCTTTACCAAACATAAACTAAATGAATAATCTAGTCGCGTAATCTATTCTCCAAGGAAGAAGATAAATGAGATGCCTCTCCGTGTCCATGGAGTGTAGCTGCAATCAAAACAGTGTGTTCTTGTATGGATCACTTTTTTAACTTGGTATTTTATTTCTATGACAGAGTGAAAAGGCACAGGATATGGATACATGGATGGATGCTCGAAACAGAAATGTGAAAAAACAGACTAGTAACAATGTGAAGAAAACTAATTCAGTTAGAAGCGAGGGTGATACACGGGCTCATGTCAAGAATGCACGACTAACTATGATCCAGAATCAAGCTATTGATTGGTCGGAAGATGATTCTGCTGTGAGCACGGTTTATGTTCTTTTTAATAAAGTCGATACCTTATGGTCAATTGTTATAATGACTTAGTAATTTGGGCATTTTTTACATTTTTTCAGTGTAGTTTGCGAATTCCAAATGTGGATGATGGAATTTCAACAGGTTCTTTATCAGATGCAGAAGAGAAAATGGTAATGACTGTACCCTAACAATTGAAAGTGAGCCTGGAGTATGTGCTTCAAACTTTCACTACATTTTAGATTCTGTGTGTTGAGTTAGTAGCCTTGCTTCGTTATTACTAGTACGGGGACTAACTTTCTTCAGTATAGCTGAATCATTTTTACCAGCACTTCCATATTTTTAAAGGATCCATGTTATATGATTATGTATCATACTTTAGTAATTTGAGGTTGATCCGTGAAGTGATACTTAAGGGTTACAATTTACATAAGGTTGTCTATCTAGAACCCTAATCCCATTTAGGAGAGTCGCTTTCCACGGTTACTACCCTTACGATACCTTACCGTATCCGAAGGGGCTCCGCCCCCGCCCCTGCACCCGCACCCGCACCCCAACTTTTCTGTTTCTAACCTAATGGACCAGTTGATTCTGCTACGGGTCCTAATGGCCCGTCCCCTTTGCTTCATCAACTAGCCCCATATACAAAAATATGAGCCCCTAATCAACACATATAAAGATTATTTGTCTGTTTATCATCTTTGTTCTTTTTAACGTCTTGTCTTCCAGATTTAAGTTTCCGTAATGGATTATATTATTCTATTGATATTCTTTTCTTTGGTATCAAAATTCAGGCTTTTCAAGGAAATAATACCAGCACTATCACAGCTATAAATGTTGCCGATGTGCCTCCTGACTTAGTAAACCCTGGTGATATTGAATTGATCTTGGACATCAGAAAAGAATATGCCTCAAAACTTGAAGAGGTGATATTCAATCTCCCACCTTTTTCCTTACTTCTGCTTTGAGAGTATATTTCTATTCAGGATTGCTGAAATTTATCAAAATTCAATGGTGCAGTCTGAAGAACGGGCAAGAAAACTTCGAGCAGATCTTGCTTTTGAAGAGCACCGTGGGCAAGAGCTGGGTAGGATTCTTAAAGAGATAATTCCTGATCCAAAAACTTCTAGTGCTCAGAGATCTCGTCGAGGAAGAAGAGTAGGCTATATTTGCTCATTGTTTGTTCTTCTTTTCGATATAGCTAATTTGAAAATAAGCTATGCTATTGAAAGATAAATCTAAGAGCTTGTCTGGGAGATAGTTGAAAAATCATTTTCAACTACACATTCTATGGGAACTTTCCCCTAGTTTTTAACCACACATTCTAAAAAAAAAATCATTTTTCACTTGGAAAAATATCTCCCAAACAAGCTCTAAGTCCTCCTTTGGAATGTCAAAGATAAAATGCCCTTCTCAGATTTGAGTTTATTTTAGAAACTAAGCATGGGGCTGCTAATATCTAGTTGTGTTTTGTAACATACTTCTCTCGACAATTTGGAAATACAAATGATTGTGTTTTGTACAGGATTTGAAGTCTGGACATATACATCTAAAAGAATATTTTTTTCCATTTTGTGTTAGGGAGTGTAAAAAATGAGGTTTAAATAGGGTGGTTGGTGAGCACCAAGGTCAATTAGGTGCATTCAGTGTCATCCCTCTTTCACTCCTGTCTCTTTTTATGTCTCTCTTTATGGGTGCTGCCTCTCCTCCACTTCCTCTTTTTTCTTCTATGTTATTGTTCTGGATTTTCGGACCAGAATGTTGAAATGAAATCACACATGACCGATCACGCTGTAGATATGTCTGCACAATTTCCATTTGCGAAAGTAAGCTTTATTCAATTGACAAACCAAGCTACTTGGCTTTCAATCTTGAACGCCACTCTACCCTTTTTCTGAATTCTACGTCTAGGATATTTCAATATTTTTTACGGATTTTTTTCTTAAAGAAAGGGAGTTTATATAGAAGGAAAGAAGAGCTTACAAGCACTATACCATTAAAAGATAATGACTTCACATGTTGCATACTCGCAATGATGAAGAACTTTTTCTTCACTTCTATGTGAGACATATTTCACATAAGAGTTATTTAGTATGTGCTTAGCATAGATTTGCAGTGTGAAAATCCTTTTCAAAAGTTATTTTTTGATAAAGGCGTTACTGAAAATATTTTAGCGTTCATTACGTGCAAATGTGACTAGTTCTTCCATAAGAAACTATGGAATTTTAAGGAAATAGTTTTCTGAACTTGGTTTTGTGAAAAGTTGTTCCAAAAAGGTACTCCTACTTGGAAAGTCATTGTTAGAATCGGGGATTCTGCAAAAGTCCTCATTGGAATCATAATTAAATTGCTTAAATATAAAAACTTTTTCACCACTTGTTCTCGAGCTCTCCAAAATTTCTCCAAACATTGCCGGATTTTTCTTTCTGAGAGGTTAACCATCTTGTATCATTTAATCTGTTAGCATTGTGAAAGAATTTGCTTCGCGAGAGTTTTTTATTGAAGGTACACCCCAATGTTTTCTCGTTCTCTCTCTTCTTAACACGACACTTCCAAACAGTGCCAAACTTTTCTTATCATTAAATTAGTAGAATAACCATAGTGCATCTTTTGAAGTGTTAGCATAGCAAAAGAACTTGTGTCGTAAGCCATTGCATTTCTCTTTTGAGTTTCTGACTTGGTTTATTTCCTCCCTCTGTCTAGCCCCTCCTAATATGTCAATGACACTATTAATTGCAGACAAGCAGTGAACGAAAACGGATGTCAAAACGTCTTACTGAAGAAGCCTTGGCATATTTTGATGAATGTGTGTCCTTATCAACTTTTGATAGCTCTGACTTCTCAGCATCAGAAGACCCATCTTACACCTCATTTGGAGTTATTGCCCCCATTGGTGATGCTTTATCTTTACAAAAAAGTAATCTAAGCCCCTTGTCCTCGAATGACCATGGCAGTAGCCTCCACCAAAAACAGGTTCCTCTCTCAACTGAATGATGGTTAATTTTTCATAGTTCACATCAATATGACATGCTTATTGACTTGATGTATTTGTTGTTGTCTGGAATTGTGATAGATTTCACACATGAACTAATATTAAAGCACATTATTGATCCTTGGACTCGTCTTCATATTTATGCTGAATATCACAGAGATTATGGATCCTCTATGCTTCTTAATATGTAACTTTTGCATGTAAAAAGGAAAGCAATTTGAAATGTTATACTGCATTCATTTTCTTCTCTCCTTTTCTGCCTTCTCAATCTTCCCTCCCCCCATGGCAGCAAGTGCATTTCTATATTTTATTCAGCTATATAGAATATATCAATTCCTCTGCACTTTTGTCATTGAGGTTACTTACATATTGGTATTTTCCATTGCTGGTGGTCATAGTCTGATTTGTCAGTTAATGGAACTTGATTTTGATGGTGGTTGCATGCCATAGCACTTAGATACCAGAAACTTACGTAGTGTTTTGCTAAATTTTAACTTTGAGTCATCATGGTAGTGGAGGTAGCAGTATATATTTTTAGTATCCTAACCTTTGTGAATATGATTTTGTTGGGCTGTTGGCACTGGTATTCAACTGCAGACCAATCACTACAAGCTTATTCTTGATAGTGAGTCCTGAGGGTTGAACCTGTTGATACTGGCATGCCATCAAAGATCAACCCATTTACAAGCTGACTCGTTCAGAAATCAAAAGATAATCAACTCAGAATTCAGATCACTCATCCAAATTCATCATTTTGGGGCTGATCCAGGTTTCTCTGTGGTTCACGTTCACTTTGCCGCCTATAATTTTGGAACATAAAAAAGGAACAAAAACCACTTGTTTTACTGAGGACGTGTGACCAATATAGTCTTGAACTTAATAATTTGAAACTATTTGTTCTTAAAATTGAAAGAACGGGGTGTTTTGGCTGAATTTGATTGAAAAGTCAAATTGTATTGGCCCATTTAACTCTCATGATACTGAATGAAGTAATACCCAAATTTAGGATCCCACTGAACTCAAGGACTACAAGGAGGAAAAAGATTATATATTCATGAGATAAAAGTATGCTAAGCGAATAAATAGATTTTAGATGCTGAACGAAAGGACCAGTGGAGCCATTCGTGCTAAATCCCCAAATACCCGCTAGAAGCACGTGCGGTTCAGGTCTGAGCTGATCTGAAAAAATTGAAGGTGCCAGTCAGAGTTGAGAGGTGTAACTTGTAAGCAGGTGTCATGTATAATTTTGTGATTTAATAGCATATTGGTATTTTGGCTAGGCCAGCCATATTTATTTAATCTTTTTGTAATCTAGGTCTTAACTGGTTTATGTAGTCTGAAATCTAAATTTATTTTTCTTTAATCCTCTCTTATTTTGCTTTTCCCCTTGTGGTCTCTAGTTCGCAAGAAGTTTTGCTTACTGGGTAACAGAAAATATTTGGATCTGGCTTTCACCTCTCCTTTTACTCAGTGGCAGATTTCATGCATTACATATCCCTCACCTTTTTGATGAAATCCAGACGTTTGTTAACTTCTCCTGAAATTATGATAAAGACAAAAATACGCTTATGGTTCAAAAAGGTATATTATGAGATTATAGGCAACTTATTGTCCCTCTTGCATTCATTTCGTTTGTTTTGTGCGAATAGTTTCTGGTTTTGTAAAATTATCACAAACAATATGCGACCCTTCTCCATGGGTAGTTAGATCAATAACTTGTGATGGGAGCATTAATGGCACAAGTAAAGCGTAACTATTGTATTGCATGCGAGAGTTCTCTTTGATCTTACTTTTACCATTATTTGTTCTTTGGAGTGAAAATTGCCTCAATTTTTCTGGAGCTTTCAAAATGTTTGCTGAAACTTTTTCCTTGTTAATGTTCCCAATTTAGAAATCAGAAAGGCATGCTATCCTAAGAACACTACCATGATTTTACACGCTGCATCATATTTCATTCAGTCAGTGTCTAATCCAAATTTATTGTACCCAAGAAGCATTTTCAAGAAATTCAAGGAGCTGTCTTTCACAGTTCATTATGAAAACAAAATCAAATGAGCAATCATGATACATTTTTTTTTTTTTAATTATGATACTCATTTATCATCATTGTAAATCATCAATCACAACATTATTTCCTTTTCAAATTGTTTCTTACATGGTAATAATGTGCAGCCCCTGCAAAGCGTCGAGAACTCTGCTTTAACAGCCCACAGTAGTAGTGATGAGCCAAGAAACAGCCAAGAATATCGGTTCTCTTTTGCTCATAAACAATTAGAAAATGATGGAACTCATCAAGATATCAAAAGTTACATTGAACATTTTGGGGGAGAGATTTATAAGGATATCGACTCAGAGGTTACAGAATCATACTATGATGCTGGTGAGTACAATTTACAAGGTCGCATTGAGAGCGTGTTATGTGACAGGGTCGTCTTTAGTAGCAGAATAGAGTCTGGAAGTTTGCTTTTATGTGGCGGTGCACTCTCGTCTTCCTCATTTTCTCCTGTAATCTAATGAAAGATTTACATGGCTGCACTGGAAGTTTGTTATTGGAGAGGGTGTTTGCTTTTATGTGGCAGAGCAACGCAGTTTTCTCCTCTGCTCAAATAATCTTCTGGGAAAGAGCTGAAGATTTATTCAAGCGAACTTGTTTATGTATGCATTACCTTGCTCAAGTGGCTTGCTCGTGCAAATCAAGGTTACGAATGATTGTACAAAAGTGAGGAAGTTTTATAGGTGTACCTGATGGATGCCTTCTTCTAGCTTTCCCAATCTCTAGTGTCTTGGTCAGACGAGTCCCACCCCCACTATTTTCAACGGCTACTGATAATTTTATGCCAAAGTAATTCAAGTTCTGACCTAAAAAATTATATATATATAAAATACGTTCTTGTTTGGTACCGCTAAGAAATCTGATTAAAATTTAAGTCAAAAGTCAACAATTAATTTTAACTATAAATTAAATTATAGTACTCATAATTTTCAACCATATGACTGGTACTTCATATGTGGGCCGAGCGTAAAAGATCAAAGAACTCCTTTTTTCCTTGTTTAGGTGAAGTGTTCCAAATATAAAAAAATAAAAAGAATTTTATTAACTATACTAGTAATTAACATTCCATTCCATATTTTGGGCATATGAGACTATACACATTTTTTTAAAGATATAGATCCCTATTACTAAATTTTGCACAAATTGTCAATCGAGCGTGTAATCAGTTTAAATTAAATAAATTTAAAAATAAAATAATAAAGTATCCCTTATCGTTTCGGACTCCTATTCGCTTTCTTGCCTCTTCTAATCGTTCATTTTTCATTTCCACTATCCATCCACGATTACAATATATCTCTAGAAAAGGAAATTGTATAGTTTTTTCTTCTTCTTTCTCTTAATTACCCACGAAACTAACACGAGTTACAGTTCGACTTGAAATAAAATCGACAAAAGTAAGAAAACAGTATGAACATTAAAAATTCTCCCAAATTCGCCCCTTTTTTCACTGGAGTTCATCTCATGCGGTGGAACAAGATTGTTACGTACGCATTACATGCATGACAAGAAAGGGACTTGTCCTATATATTTATTGCTCAGGTCCTGGTGGGTTCACCTGTAAAATACTACAAAAATGAGGTTGTTTTATTTTAATAAAGCTCCAAATGCATCCTTAAGTTCTCATCTCACAAGCAGATTCTACTGACAATTTAACCACTTCTTCGCCTACAAGGCTACAATTTAATTAATTCATTTTGGGTTTTTCCTCTCAATTTTTTTTTGAATTGAGAGAGAGAGAGAGAGAGAGAGAGAGANTTTGGCCAAGTGTTCACTTCTTGATTAACTATGGTTCAATTACCCCAGCTTTAACACTACCTCAGGGTTAAACATAAACCCTTTATAATAAACTCCACAATTTTAATTAATAAACTCCCAAAAACAAGTATTCCTACATTATTACACGCTTGGCATGTTCGACTTAACTCAAATAATACAAAGAGAAGCATATGAGATATTTGTCCACAAGCTCGATCGGACAAAAACAATAAGTAGAGACGCGGACACGTGCGGATATTTGTCGATTGCGTTATCCGTTAGTTAGTATCCAGTTTAACGAACCGACTATTCTCTTAAATACCCTCATGATTTGTTTAATTGCATCGTTTATTCTGTCCAATATCACAAATCAAACACGGCCGAAATATTTCCACCTCCTTTTCCTATATAAATACCAAACCAAAGCTATTCATTTTTGCCTCTCACACACACACTTCATTTGGTAAACAACTTTAGTTTACCAGAAAAGCTTTTTTTTTCTGTTGATTCTACACCAACTCACCCATCTCTCTCTCTCTCTCTCTCTCTGCGCACACATTTTCTACTGTGTCAATACTCTCTAGAGAGCTTTAAAAATGAAGAGGCCCCCTCCTCCTCCTGCTCCACCTTCTTATTCATCTCCTCCTTCTTCTTCATCTTCTTCTTGCATCAATTCACCAAAAACCCAAAAAAAATCCCAGACGAAACGTGTTCGACCCAAGAAAATCCAGAATGCTGCTGCGGATTCTACTAAATCAAGAAGCTCCATTTTCAGAGGTGTCACCAGGTAATTAAATTTATACATATATACACTTTTACAGATGAAATAAACGGAATTTTTCACTTGCATGCATGTAATTATTTCTCTATATTAATCTTTGGTTTTTGGAAAAAAAAAAAACTTTAATTTTTTTTTTTTTTTTTTACAGGCACAGATGGACAGGAAGATTTGAAGCACACCTGTGGGATAAGAGTATATGGAATAGCATTCAGAACAAGAAAGGAAAACAAAGTCAGGATCTTTAATATCTTTTTTTTTGCTTTTTAATTAATGAACAATTCAAGTGAATTCAAGAGATCTGTGATCTTTGTTTAGTAATTAAAAAACTTAGTTTAATTATTAATTATTAATTATATCTTATACAGTAATTAATTAAGTCATCGCCTCTGAATTCATGTTTTCTGACTGTATGTGTTGTGTTCTTGATGATGATGATGATGATGATGATGATCTATGTCCACGCATTTGTCGCTGCACAGTCTATTTGGGTGAGTTCAAAAGCTGCTTATAATTAACTTTCTGTTCTACTTTTGATTTTGGGCAATTTTTGATTACTTTAGTCAAGAAAATTTAATCAAGTATACTAATTACTGTTTAATTGTCGATATTATTTTAATATAGGTGCATATGAAAATGAGGAATCTGCGGCTCGAACCTATGATCTAGCTGCCCTCAAGTATTGGGGACCCGATACTCCGCTAAATTTTCCGGTAATCGAAACTTGATTTATTTTTTGTCGTCGACTTATTTGAATTGACATTTGGCATTCGTTCATTCGTGCATCGTGTTTGATTGCACAAATGCGAATTTAGTATGTTCTTAGTGTTACGCGTGCCCATAAAAGATCATTACACAAGCATTAATGGTGCATTTAATGTTTTTAATTGACATTCGATGGCAATGCAGCTTGAGATGTATTCGACCGAGATTGAGGAAATGCAAAAATTGACGAAGGAAGAATACTTAGCATCGCTTCGACGACAAAGTAGTGGATTTTCGAGAGGCGTCTCCAAGTACCGTGGCGTGGCAAGGTAACAAAATGTTTCATATGAATTTTGTATTCAAGTGCAATTAGATTCCAAGGTCCTATTTGGTACATATTTTAATAAGATTTTAATCTAAATCAAAGTCAAACAATCAATATTAACCACATCTTTTATGGGTCCCACAACTTTTCGACAACACATTTCAAAAACTTCTATCACAATCTACTAAAAATCTAATTTTAATCCCCACCAAACACTCTCTAAGTATATTTTGCGAATTTTTTTCATGCTTTGCACACAAAACGTGTTGAGTGGGACCCAATTTTATGTTCATTCTTTTCGTGGGTTTGTGGATTTTATTTTTTATTTTTTGGTGTGCTGAGGGTGGAAAAATGTGACACTTTTCTTGAATCAACTAATTCTACCAAAAAACAAAGAGTGCAGACCATTTTTCATTTTTTAACTTTTGAAAAAGAATAGTTAGACCATTTTTTGTTGGAATTTAACAGGCACCACCATAATGGTCGATGGGAGGCTCGAATTGGACATGCTTCTGGAAATAAATATCTCTACTTGGGAACCTACGGTAAGTTCTATTACCAATATACTTACATTTTTGTGTGGATAAGTGATTGGTGTGTTCTTAAGATGGCATTCATTTATTATTCTAACTGAAGTAGACAATTTTAATTAGCTTTATTAATTTATTCAAAAACATATATTTAATTACTTGTGTGGATATGTTAAATATTTGCAAATGTATTTGTAAATCAAGTGACTTTTTTCGATTTTTTTTTTAAAAAAAATCATATTTTATAACAATAATATTTATTTATTTATTGTCGACACATGAAAATATGTTACGAAAAATAAATTTGAGGGGAGGTTTACGTCATTTTTGAAAATACAATAGGTGTCTTTGTAATTTTCAATTGGATTGGGATGAAACTGAGATCTTGACTTAGACAATCTCTGAGGCCCGTACAAAAGGACAGTTTTTCTTTATAAAATTGAAACATTCCCCTTTGAAGGGCTGCACTTTCTTATTCTGCATTTCACTTTGTTATTTGGGTGTTAAGTGACCAAATCCAATCCCCTAAAGAGCTAAGTTAAAATCATGGACCCCATCTGGCTCGGCCTGGCTGGAAAACAAGGGACGAAGGGTCCTCAGAGCTCAGGCTCGTAGACTTCTTCTACTTTTCCTAAGGTCTCGGGACTTGTTTCGACTCAATTCACTTTACACTTTTGGAATCAAAAATTAGTAACAAGAGTAGGAGAAATGACTCAAGTCTTATATCGCTTAAGATATGCTTTAAACTTGATTAGATTAAAAATATTATGCAGATTTCATCTTAATTAATTTATATTTCCTTCAATGTCTAGGATTGTGATGTTGTCAGATAGTTCACTCTACAAATTTTTTATCAGATTTTTCAGTTTAGTATAGATAGCAAGTACAGATCTAGCCATTATGCTACCATCACTACAAAGGGCAGTCCATCATGTTATTAATTCCTAGATCTTTGTTATCAACTTTCCCCCCTTCAGTCCTCCTCAGCAAGGCTCGAGGAGGTTCTTGTGCAGCCAGGATTTTTTGGTAAGATAAATTGTATGATGTCAGATAATATATGTTTATCATAGTATATGATTAGCTTATGCTAAGCATCGATATTTAGGAGATCAACTCCGTGTGTATATATATGTGTGTGTGCGTGTGCGTGTGGCCAATTGTGTTGTCTAAATCCACGTGCAAGGTACTGAAAGACCTAAAGAAGCCTATTGAGTTAAATTTGTTTCATCGGGTGATCAATTGAATCCTGACTGCATTCCCGTTCACCTATTCATTACCCGCACGCACTGTTTGGTCACATTCCTAGAAAAAATTCTAACTATTGTTTACACTTTGATAATCATGTCAACTGTTGAAACAAGATAGAATAAATGCAATAGAGACGGGTGAGAGATATTATGAAGGGGGAAATAGGTCAAGATGGGCCATTGAACCAAGTCAAAATACAAGAATAGGTTGTTTAATTTGAACCGACACAATCCAATTGACGACTAACATGGGACCCTTTCTCCACGTGCATGTCACGTAATTTATTAATATAAAACCTTTTGAACCACTTCTAGATTGCTTTACAATAGAGAGCAAAGTAAATAGAGTTCTTAGTGCAATTTATATTCTCGAATTCGGTATATTGTGAATTTTTAATTACACGTTTTGTAATTGTTTTGGTTCTTTCTCAAAGACACACAAGAGGAAGCTGCGGCAGCATATGATATGGCAGCAATAGAATTCAGGGGGCCTAATGCAGTAACCAACTTCGACATTAGCAAATATGCAGACAAGTTGAAAAAATTCACACCGGAGGTTGAAGTAAATCAGGAAGATGTCCAAGTAACGAATCAAGAATCTTCGGAGCTCGAGTTCCAAGTAACGGATCAGGAAACTTCGGACCTCATCCCTCAAGCGCAAGGAGACGAAACAATTGATCATCAATACCATCAACAAGAGGAATACAATCAAATGGCTCAACCAAGTGCCTCAAACTTAGAGTTGATTGATTCCATTGACTCTGATGTAATGGCGATTATGGACCCGGCCGGGGATATCGGGTACCCTTGGGACAACATGTGCTTAGACTTAGACCTCAATTCGCTTCAAATTCCCAACATTCCTCTCGAACCCAACGAGTTGTTGGGATTGTTTGATGACGAAGGCTTCAAGGATGACATTGGTTCCATTTTTGACTATTCTCTTGATGAAAACGATTTTCTCCAGGATACAATGTCCGGAACTAATGCTGGAAGTAAGGGCGTTGAGGCAGATATTTTGGTAGGTGGAGGCGAGAAGGGGCGTGATGCATCAATAACTTCTTCTTCACCACCATCAACAACATCAGTTGGTAGCAACATAGAGTAGTATTGTAAGAATTTTCTAAAATTCAGCTCAGGAAACTATTGTAGGTTAGCAAGAAACATGGATTAATCATGTGGCTGCACAAACTTTAAGGTTTTATGATTTATCCTTATGAATTGGACATGTTTTTGGTTTTACCAATATATGATTGGCTCATAGTTATTATGTGAAGAATCTAGTTTCATGTCTTTAGTATTCTGGTTTTATTCTCCCTTTTTATGTTTACTAGTTTTTGCCCGTGCATCGCACGGGCTGTGTAATTTTGAAGGTAATGTTAGTGTTTTTAATATATGTTCTAATTTCAATATTAGTAATATTTCATTTA
>CAIGRN010176417.1:0-17447 GCA_903798345.1 Fraxinus anomala
CAGAGATGGTGTTAGGATTGCATACTTAGAGAAAGGTCCTTGTCAACCACGTGGACATAACTGTCCAAGAAGACTGATGGGAAGTGATAACAGGTGTTTTCGGATTATATATTTTATTGAGTTTATCATCTAATGTTATTTAAATTAGTATTATCGTACCAGTGATATTAGATTTTTTTTTTTTTTTTTTTTGAATTCCCTTTAAAAATATGCACCTAAAAATAAAAGTTATAGTTTAAATATACTCAACGATCACCCATATATGCCAATATTTGACGAGTAATGTTATTCAACACTATCGATATTTAGCATCTATCGTGTATTATAATTAATTTGATATCTTTAAAATGAAGATGCATGAATCATATTTGTGATATCCAATCATTTAAAATAAAGCTATTGTTATCAATAATTAAGTAAATTAATTAGCCCAACTAATCTCGAATCAATTAGTAAGCATACAGGACGATTTCAATTATCATTGATGTATGCATGAGTTAGATTCTAGCATGAATGTGGGTCCCAGTTCCTCTCTAGTCCTTATACATCTTTGACCAACCATGGTTAAATCCTTAATCAAAAGTAAAAAACAAAACACACGTGTGGGGAATAGGTGCAGTAATAGTACATGTTCCCAAGAATTCCCTGGGTATGTCTGTTTCATTTCGTATAGAACCAATCACCCCCACAGGAAACAGAAACAGAATTTGCAGTTTCACCAATTCCCTCTCTCCACTGACTTTCTCTGCTTCTTGTCTATAGGATCATATTCACACACACATACATAGAGGAATTGGGGAAGAGTATAACATGCCAGGGAGTTTGGAGCCATTGGATGTGGGCGTGCAGATCCCGTACCATTTTCGGTGCCCAATCTCGCTTGAGCTGATGTGTGATCCGGTGACTGTTTGTACGGGCCAGACGTATGATCGGACTAGTATTGAGTCGTGGGTGGCTACCGGAATTTACTCTCATTCCGAATCATACTCTCCGGCGGCTTATTCAGGACTGGTGCGTTGCGAACCGGTCGTTTGGTGTTGAGAGAATTCCTACGCCGAAACAGCCTGCGGATCCGACAGTTGTGAGGAATTTCTTGAATCAGGCGTCGTCTGGTTCAGCGCCGTTCGGTTTGAGATTGTCGGCTTTGAGGAGACTCAGAGGACTCGCCCGTGACTCGGATAAGAATCGGTCTGTTATTGCAGCGAATAATGCACGTGAGATTCTTCTCGCTCTTGCATTTTCCAATTTGGATTCGGGTTCGAATTCTTCCGAGTTGAGTCATGAGTCACTTGCGATTTTGTCCCTGTTTTCGCTCTCGGAGTCGGAGTGTATGTTTGTGGCAGCTGATTCTGACCGAGTTGGATACCTTGTGAATCTACTTTTTCATTCTTCGATTGACGTCCGAGTAAACTCAGCCGCATTGATTGAAATTGTAGTTGCCGGGATAAGGTCCCCGGATCTCCGAGCACAAATCAGTAATGCTCACAAAATATTCGAAGGTATCGTCGGAATTTTGAGCTTTCCATTAGCATATCCAAGGGCATTGAAAATTGGAATCAAGGCGTTGTTTTCCTTGTGCTTGGTGAAGCAGCACCGGCACAAAGCGGTGACGGCGGGAGCTGTGGAAGCGCTGATTGACCGCTTGGCGGAATTCGAAAAATGCGATTCCGAGAGAGCACTCGCCTCAGTTGAATTGCTCTGTCGGATTCCTTCTGGTTGCGCGGCGTTCGCGGCCCAGTCGCTGACAGTAGTACCTATTTTGGTAAAAATCATTCTAAAAATCTCAGACCGTGCAACTGAGTATGCCGCCGGAGCATTGCTCTCACTCTGCTCCGCCTCCGAGCTGACTCAGCGTGAAGCCTTGGCCGCCGGCTTGTTGACTAAGCTGCTGTTGCTTGTTCAGAGTGGTTGTACGGAGAGAGCAAAGCGTAAAGCACCAATGCTCCTGAAATTGCTGCGGGACTCCTGGCCAGAGGACACAATTGCAAATTCGGATGATTTTGCGTGCAGCGACGTCGTTCCTTTTTTATTTTGTCCTTAATTGAAACTCTGTTTTTGTTGTAAGGGTAAAATGGGAAAATAAAAAGAAAAAGAAAGGAAACTAGGTGTCGTGATTTGAGTACTCAAGGAATTGTAGTGCAGTATGTGTTCTTGTAAGAATTTTTTGCTGTATAGAATTTTTTTTAAATGGAAAGAAAACTCGGGTCTTCATTTTATGCTATTGCATTGTGAGATATTAGTAGAATATGATTGGAAATGTAAAGAGAGTTGCGTTTCTTAATTATGTGGGTAGACAAATAACTATCGACTTTTACGTAACACAAGTTGAACGTGCCACTTTGTTTCATCTTCTATAAAAATTCTTGAAATAAGTGCAAATATTAACAAATGGTTATTATTTTCTTGAAAATGCAATGTTGTTATATATTTACATTTTACATGGGTTAGATAATGTGTATGTCATACACTTACATTTTACATGGGTTATATTAGCCCACTGTCTTAAAATAAATTGTATTTTATCTTTCATTATAGATGTATTATCACTTTTCAACAACTAAAATTATTCAATTCTCATTTAAATTGCCAAGTGAGCGTCACTTACCAAATTTTATGAAGCTAGCTTTTATTTTTCAAGTTAACGAAGACTTAAACATTTTCTATTATTGAAAATTGTTTGTGCATCATCTATAGATACGATTGATGACCATTTTGCTCATTTTAAGCTCGTTTGGCCCCCATTAAAATTATGATTAATTTTTTTTTTTTTTATCAATCACACTTTGTTTAATAAAATAATATTACATGTAATTCAAAACTTTTTATTTTTAACCGTACATTCTTTAAAAAAAAATTATTTCAAAAATTATGATCTCAAATAATGGGGTCAAACGGGGACTTTGAAAGATAGAAGACTATATTGTTACTCAGACAATAAGTTGAGGACCAATAATATTATCCTAAATATTATTAGCTCCTTGTTTTCCATTATTATCAAATGTTGGACCAAAATTAATTTGACTATTTGAATACTTGGTTGATCTTTGATAAGTTGATGGTGGCCCTAATGGTACAAGACAAAGACAGACGTAGACAAGGACATGATGGAGGACCATATTTTTGAGGAAATAAATTGATGTCTCGACTTCCATTGACCCTATCCCCCCGGAATACTCTAGTAGGGCACCTTCATGCCAAAAGGTATATTGAGAATAATAATGGCATGAAATGGTGGGGGCATACCAATGCTTTTGTATTATTCAATTCAATTACCTTAATACTCTTCGAATGATCTAAAGGGTTCACAATTACTCTTTTATTAAAGTATAAATTCCTTCTTTTATCTATCAAAATTCTACTTCAAATTGAACTAGTTTCTTTCAAAGCACACAATCGACTCTCCCATTTCTTCATATTTTGGAATGTAATACAATTCTAAAGGATAAAACGGATATGGACAGTTCAATAAGAAGAATGAAAGAACGTAGGCCAAAATACTAAATGAAAGTAGGTCAATTTGTTTGCTTTATTCCTATAGATGCTTGGTGAGTTGAATTGGATTGTACTGGATAAAATTGTTGAAGAGAATAAATTAAGATATTGTTTGTCGTATGTACTAAGTTATTAAACTATATATCAAACATGCTCTAAATGTTAAAAAAAAAAAAAAAAACAGATTTATACAACACACGACTTATGACATTTCTTAACAGAGATCTATGATGCTTTGACTAGTTGAACACTTGAGATTGAGATCAAATTATAGACATCAAACCACTAATTCAAAAAGAATCAAGAAAAATGCTCTTTTTGCAAATAATTACGTGTGGCCAAAAATTATACTTGCTTATTGACTTTTGGAGAGTGTGCCTTTGTGTATTCTTGAATTGGAAAATAACGTCCTCTACCTCAAATTGTTAATTCTTCTCCAAGCGAAGTAGAATTTGCTAATCTTTTAGCCAACCGTTGAACAAAAGCTTCGAAGTTTCAATTAAGGATTACACTGTTAACACATTGCATACTTGACAATGTGACTTTAATGTATTCTCGTAGCTGTGTGAAAATGTGACTCACTATCCTACGAAACTATTTGAAGACATTTAACTATTTGCCAAATGATGCTGCTATGATTTAGGATGCGATTGAAGATACCTGATTTTGGATCTCATCCGTGTACACTCCGGCATGACAATTAATTAATTGCTCGAATAAGATAAAAATTGCTTAAATAGAGTTTTTGAGTTTGTCTCTTGTACCTTAGGCTGAACCATGTACACGGTTTCATAGTCGTCCTACGGCGATATTCACCTTTGGTGGGGAAGTGGAACATGAGCGTGGAACATGAATGTGGGACATGTGGCTTCCCGTGCATGACTGAGGATTTTAGTGGGAGCAAATTGTTTACTTCATCTTAGGAATGCTTACCTTGTAAACGATTTTAAAATATACGCATATGCTTAGCATATACTTGCATATGCTCGGGACATTTTCGAAACGTATCGCATATAGTTTATGTGCATGATAATGCGTTCAACTCATTTCGTTGATCGTATAAGTACGCTTAAATATTGAAATATGCATGCATTTGTGGTAAGAAAAAATTATATGTTAAAATTAGCCAAACAAAGTGCACTCCATTTTCATAACTTAACACACACACACACACACACACACACACACACACGTGTATTGAGCTCAATAAACATCAAATTAGGCCAAATCACCCAAACCATGAATTATATACAACTATGTATAGGGTCTTGACGTTGAGAAAAATCAAAAATCAAAGCAATTTTTTCTTATAGAGTTGCAAATTATCTACGTCATGTCGACCCTTCTTTTTATTCGATCTTTATCTAGTTTTATTAGCAAGTGGTGTTATTAATACACAATCTGAAATTGTTGATAGTTGTGATTATGAGGAGGAGGTTGACAATAATATATTATCATCTACAAGAGGTAATATAAATTATTGAGTTAAAATAAGGAAGTCCAATAAAGATGATTTTGCATTGAATGACACGAAAAATGAATTGGATAGAGAAGAAGACAATGAATTGAAATTTGATAAAAAATAATAAAATAATTAAAAAAAAAAAAGGACAACATTTAGGATTTTTTAAAATCAGTGTTCATTTCTAATTTGATTGTAGAAATTGATTACCAAGTAATTGTGGTATTTATGATTTTAAGCAATATATTTTTATGGAAGATTTGAAGCATATGTATAAAGTTCAAGTAATTGTAGTATCTATAATTTTGAGCAATATATATATTTTAAATTTGAAGAAAACAAAAGAATGCATTATTTTATTTATTTATTAGTTTTAAATATTTAAAAAAAATTGAAAAACGCATAATTAGTTAATTACACATATACTTTGCATAAACATACATATGCTTGTAATGCTTGATCGAATGCATTTTGAGGCATTTTAGAACCTTATTCTCACCACATCTCATGGTCATAATAGATGGATGTCATAATCATTTGCCACGTGCTCAACGAACTTCAATTCGATCTCATGCCTAATCGTATCGACTTGATTCCTTCAAACGGTCATTTCTTAGTGATACTTCAATCTGTGTCCATCGTAACTGATCAAGGTACTCTCGATGCACGATCCTCTATGTCAATAATCATGTATGCCCGTATCACCAACAAAAACATAAATCGAAAAAAAATGAAATTTAAATGTGCTAGATACACTAAGCACCTATTTGGTATTTGATAAGTGTATTCTATACACTTATTTAAGCCTTTGAATATAAATATTTAGGAGTTATTTTAATTAATTATGTCCTACTTTTTCGTATATTTCATTTGTTAAGTGAAACTCGATGATTAAACGTAAAATTAGAAGATAGGAATGAAAACTGTCGAAAAATGAAGGAATCAAAAGTTCAGGAATTAAATTGTAAATGTACATTAGTTGATTTGGACCACAAAACATTGATTGAAAATTGTGGGAGACCAATTGGATGGAATTAAAAATAAAATGAGCGAAGCATTGAAATATAATCAATATATTTTCTCAAACCTAGATTTTCAGTCGGAGATTGAGACTCATTTTTAGAAGAGTAAATATTCGAATTGAAAAAAATTCTATTTCTATAAAATTGTAGCTCTTTGGGTTAGATTTTCAAATCACTTAAATCGACTCATAGGATATCGAAAGATAAAGTTATGATAAAAATATCGATAAATGCCGAGAGATATAATCATGAAGACGATTTTCTTTATTTGATTGAAACTCTTTTAAAATCCAATTTGAATGTGATTCTTGACTTAATTTCACCTTTTATATATATAAAAAACATGGGCAACCATTGAAGATATCTCTCATACACCATTATTCATCAGTTACCTCAATTAAAAAGAAGCAAAATCATTGATCTTGTGAGGAAATTAAAGGCAATTTCAGGACTTCATCAAATTGAAGACTCAACCTTGGTTTTAAAATGGATTAATAAGGAGGATTTGAGGTCTTATCAACCATTTCATCTTAATTTACAAAAATTCCATAATTTACTTACTAGAATAAATAAATAAATTAAATTAATTAATTAGTATGATTTCTTCAAACAACTTTGACTATTCGATTATATTTAATACTAATTGATAATACTAATTGATACTGGATTAAGTACATGATACTCTTGGAAACGCTATCCTATTCATCACTTTATTATTTATTCAAGATACCGTACATTTGTAAGAAATCAAACAATCATACATATTCTTTAAAAAATATTTTTTTCTCAAAATTCATTTTTAGTCACACATTCTTCCAATAAAAGAATTTTACATGAAGATTCATAATATTTATACTTTTTCTTCGTAAAATATATGTCTAATCTATCCCAAGAGCCAACTCCTTGAATTGTATATGAAGATATGTGTTTATAGCCAAAGAATTAGGTCAGAACTCGTACCCTAATTGCTTTCCAAATAAATATTGAATGAAATTAGGAAACAAAATCGTTTCAAAACCCATGCAGTCACATGGTAGATACATCGCAATATTATAGTATTATACTACTTGGTGGTGATGTTCATCCTCTTGCGATCACAAGGTACTAACTTCTGATATTCATTTAACATGATCCTTGGAATTCTCCTTTTGTTCAACTCGAGTCCTTCCTATTTGTATCCTTGGTCCTTCATCTTTAAATCTTTACAATTCAGTCCTTATTCTCTATAATATTCATAATTGATCCGTTAAAGTTCTTAAAGCTTGCAATTGAGTCCCCAAAATTTTTAAATATTGAATTTAGCTCCCCATAACTTGTAAATTTTTTCGAATTATTCTCTTAATTCTTCTAATTGATCACATGCAATCTTGTTGATCTTCAATTGCTCCGAATCAACTTCAATTATGCTAAAAATGCCTTTATTCACGTCAATTGCATCCAAGTTCATATTTTACCTACAAATAATATAATTTACACATATCCGCTCAATGTACAATGAATAATCAAGATTAGAAGCTCGGAGATACACTTATCACTTACCTTTTCCCTTTCATAATTGCAATTATAAAAACATTGGGCTTCTTTTTTCTTTGCTTTATATAGAAGCCTTACATAGTATCGATAGACTTTGTATCTCATTAAAGTGGATCAAGCCCAATTAGTGGATTGAAATGTAGGAACAATTCACAAATATATTTAAAAAGTTAACTGATTCCAAACTTACTTTAAAGTTTTTTATTCTCAAAATGCTATTTATTTATTTATTTTTAATTTAACCGTTTTTACATATATTTTGTAACACGTTACGTTACGTTATTACACAACATGATTCCGCTGCTGCCACTAATAGGAATAAATTGTGTTACATTTGTAATACTCAATCTATCCACAGTCGTCTCTACCACCACAACATTACCTTATTACGCTCATTGCCCCACCCAAAATTTGTTACACTGTTACCATCGCCGCCATGACTTGCAACATTAATTGTTACACCGTCGCAACCACTTGTAACATTTACTATTACACCACCTCTATGGGTATCTACACCACTTGCCACCATCATCGCCATATGCACCACCACTTCCGGATCTTTACATTTCCATTACCTTGTTACGCTCATTGACACCGCAACAACCACTCATAGTTTGTTACACTGCTACCATTGCCGCCACGACTTGCAACACTAAGTATTACACTATCACCACCACTTGTAACATTTACGATTACACCACCATAGGCCATCTCCATTGCAATCTGCACCACATGCTACCATAGTCACCATGTGCACCACCGTCTCTGGATCTTTACATGCAATCATTAATGCCACTACTAAGCCAACACATCTAAAACCACAAAAAGACCACCGCTAGAAACCATCTTTCCAAATCCACATACCATGTAATAAAATTCGGTGTTTCTACTACCACTACTATCTTCACCATCGCCATATCAATCACTGAATCTATAGCTGCCATCACGACCTCCATTCAACCCCACCATTAAAGATCTATAAGAACTTGGAGAAGTCCATACCTAGACATTTTTCCTTTCATGCCTCCTCACTCCCTATCATCTTCGTAATTTTCCTTTTCTTTACTTTACACTTCACTAGCGAAATACGGTACTCGGAGATTCAATTAGATGGTCGAGGTTGAACCGAAAATTAAAAATAACAAATTAAATAAATTAATATATTGATATATCTATTGAGTAAAAGAGTATTTAAGACTCATTAATTATATAACTGTTATTTTAGAATCCACTTAACCTGAAATAGAAACAAATGTGCCCAAATACTTAAAGGGGAATAATACATATTTAAGGCGTTTGAAAGATACAATTTCAAAATTAAGAAATATGTTTTAAAATTTCAAAAATCAAGTCATAATTAAATTTCATTAATTAAATATATTATTATCACAGTATTACATATTTTATGATCACATTTACGTATTAGTCATAATCACATAACTTCAAAATTACAAGTTACAAATTTTATATGTCACAACTTATAACTTATTTATCGATTATAAATTATCAAATTAGTTGGTCACATATTATTTCTCAATCACAAATTATAAATTTTATAAGTCACAACTTAATAAATTGTGAGTCACAATTACCTAAATAATTGGTCAGAAACACTCTTCATCCCATCTTACCTCATCCCATCCCATCATATGCCACCAATACCAATAGAAACACTAACACCAATTGAACGCCTCACCACCACCGCTAGCATTACCACCACCACCACCACCACCTGCACCACTACAACTTGCACCGCCACCATCCCATCACCGTTGTCGGCTCGAAAAAAACCCAAGCTGGTTCGACTGTTCGATGCTCATTTCCACCCAACCGACTCGTGTTGAGCCTCATTTTAGGGGCAACGATCGGAGCCGAAGCTGGCTTGTAGCTGGAGCTACCTGCAACCTGTTTATGTTAGCTGCATGTAAAAGCAAGTTAGGCAAGCAGCAACAGCTACCAACTCCGACAGTTGTAGTTGTTTGTTAAAAAAATCTCAAATTTCAAGACTTCTAAAAAAAATATTGAGCCGGCTTGACTCGGCTCGATAAGGCCCGAGCCAAGCCTTGATTTTTTTACTGAGCTTTGGCTGGCTCGGCTCGAGCCAAAAGAATCCGAGTCATTTTTTTCCTAAGCCGTGATCGCGCCGTGATCTTTGGCTCGCAAGCCGATTCTATAGCCCCACCACCACCACCTGTACCATCCCCGCCACACTACCTTACCACAATCGCGAGCACTACAACTGCCTGCACTACCACATCACGATCACTACCACATGCACCATCACCGCCACCGCCACCACAACCATTTGCAAACCACCAACAACCACTCACAAAAACTATCCCAAAACTCCGTCTAAGCGACAAATCGAAGGAGGAAAAAACTACCCCAAAACATCATTGCCATTGTTGAGCACCAATACTTTTAAATTTACTCGCTGTGGTAGTCTCTCGACGATGGCCTTTCGATGGTGGTCTTCCATGTGTGATAAACCGTCTATGCATTGTTTTTAACCGATTTTGTTCCCTTTTTTTTTTTTTACTTGTGCTTTCTACCAATAATCAAACCGATTTTCCAACCAATGGAACTGCTGATCTGACCCGATTTTTAAAATATAGCGTTGAAGTCCTATTAAGTATATGATGCAATAGACCACCAATACCCGTTGAGGCAAAGGGCAGCCTTGGTGGAACAAAGTCCGACCAAGTTAGTAGTACTCAGCCCCTTATAAGCGCGATCTTGGTCGAGCATATGAAAATTTTGGCCTAAGGCCAAATACCTCATCAGTCTCTCAAAGCTGAGCAAATGAAAAACTATGTAGCAAACGTGCCTGAGTCATTAATCTAATGTAAATCTCGGGGTTTTTTTTTTTTTTTCATTTTCATGTTAGGAACCATTGCTGAGTTGATTAATTGAATATCCTACACTTTTTTTTTTTTGTTTTTGTCGGGAATAGACATTGATTTGTTTAGGTTCAAGGTTTAGAATTTATTATGGATTTGCAAGCATGGTTGGCTAAAGCTTTAAAGCCAATTAAAGGGCATTTTAAGCATTTTATGTTAACATGACCAAACATGGTATTTCTTGTAAGAAATATCTTATTTATATACAATTATTTCTAATTTAGGCTAGGGAAGTTGAGCTAGTAATTTCGAAAAAGCACTAGCAATTGGCAATTGTTTTCTATGACTTAGTTGTCATGTCTAAACAATTTAATCTCAAAATTCATATATCTTGCTCTATATACACGATCAACAATTGAGGTCATACCTTCATTTATTCATTTCAATTATGCTGAAGGGAATATATCCTTTCCCCCCCCTCTAAATTCTCTTAAATATCGTTAAAAAATTTAAAAGCGCTTGAATTACTTCTCTTTTGAGATTAATATTCGAAAGTCTTCTTCACAAAGCTTGGGGATCTTTCTTGATCTGGATGTCATCTTCAACTTGTTGACCAAGTCTGAGGTGTAATAAGATGTTTTGAGGAGGATGTTATCCCTTCTTTGATCCTTCCATTATTTTTAATCATGCATTTTTCAATAGAATAATTTACACGAAAATCCATAATTTTTCCTTATTTTAACCACACATTCTCCATTATTAGGTATTTTTGATACCAAATAAACTCGTGGCAGTGATGACTCGTAGAAATTAAAATCATATGATTCGTTTGGAACCTATTATCGAGACTATTTAAAATAGTCGACCCAATAACACACAACAGTAATCCACAAAAGAAGATGGACCAAGTATTGCATTTAGGGCCCAACCCAGTGTATTGTATATGTATATATATTTGTACCCTTTGCCTTGTTATCACACATACACACAACCAATAGCCCCTTTTTTGGTGAGACTTTCACCCACTTCTTCTATGTGATCTTGTCATCTCCTTAGTGTGGTCCCTTTTTGCTACCTTCACCTCACTTCTGCCGACACTTGGGCTACCGAACTTGCCCTTGTTTTTCTCGATCTTTCCCAGTTTCGTTGATACTCCGGTTGCTTCTTTAGTGGCTACCTTTCTGCGTGATTTGTGGGCAGTTTCCTCTGTAGTTTTAAGTGGGATTCTTGGTTCCTTCTTGTAGAGCAGCTTTCTGTGTTATTGAGTTATTGATTTGAGCCCTGTTCAATCCATTTTTGGTACCAATCTTTGTGATAATTGAAAAGGAAATGTTTATCTTTAATTGACAGTATAAATTCCGTTATTATCATTGATTTGGAACTCACTTTGTGTTTGTTTGATCAATTAAAGGTTATATTTTCTTCACAAAGTAGTATCAAAGCCTCCAATAGCTCGATTGCTCGCTGATTTTCGATCCTTAGAGGCTGAAAATCGATATTAATAGGATTGCTTGTAAATTGGTTGAAACTCTTTAAATTACTTCAATATCAGGTCATCGTATGGGGTGACCAATAGGATTGCTGGCTTACCTGATGCTAGTATTTTAGGACTATTTGCCTAAATTGTAATATTATAATGTTTGTGGGTATATTGATCGTTATTTAATATTTGTATTGTTGTGAGCTCTTTTTTATTAGATTTGTTACCTTTGACTTTACTCGCTCGAAAATTTCCTTGAGATTGGGTTCAAATCTCACGATAATCTGGGAATTTAGATTGGTGTATAATTGTGAGCTATAAGACATTCTCTGTGTGGTTGTCTTTTTGAGATTTGCTTATGTGCTACATGTCTTATTTGTTATGATGTCTGCGCACCATTTTGACTTCTGTATCTTAACGGTAAATGTAGTTTTTTCTATTTGACAACAAAAGATGAAAGAGATCTTAGTACAACAAAAAGTTTCAAAAGGCATTGGTAATTTTTTTGTTGCAACTGTGACTGATCAGAAAAATGAGTTTGACGAACTTGCTTCTATCTCTATTATCTTGCACTTATCTGATACTATTTTACAAAAACTTTGCAAACATGATGCTGCCAAAAAACTTTGGAAAAAGCTTGAGGAGCTTTATTTGACTTAATCTATACCCAACAAATTTTTCTTACTTGAAAATTTTATCAGTTCCAAAATTGACCTCTCAAAAGATTTAGATGACAAACTTAAAGTTTTCAATAAATTCGTTCGAAATATATTGTGGTAAAAATGTTTCTGATGAATATAAAGCTATTATTCTTTTGAATGCTATTCCTGATAATTATAAAGATGTCTATAATGCAATCAACTATGGGAGGGAGACCTTTATATTTAATATAGTCATCGATTCCTTAAAGGCCGAGGAGGTGAAAATGAAAGTTGAAATAAATGAGAGAAAAAAAAGGAGAGATTTACCAAATGATTGGTAGAACTCAATTTAAGGATGGAAAGGGGCAAAATGGTAGTGGCAGGAAAAAGTAGAAATGTAGATATAAGTCACAATGGAAGGCTAGGGGGATGAAATGTTACGATTGTGGGAAACTATGACATTTCATAAATGACAGCCAAAAAGAAAAAAAAAAGTTGAGAGACCAGAGGGGTGGTGAACCTAGTGGAGCAAACATTATTGTACAGAGAAATGAACCTGGTGACGTTTACATACTCTTGGATACTGAACTACTGAAATTAACATGTCTATGAACTCCCATATGCATGAGTGGATTATTGACTTGGTTGCCTCTTTTTATGTTACATCAAATAAATCATGGTTTCAGCATTTGCATAAGTATGATCATGGACATGTAGTTGCATGGGGTGAAATCGCATATAAGATCACTAGCGTGAATAGTGTGACTATCAGATATAGGTATATTCCACAAATGGGTAGGTACCTAAGTTTTGTGAGAGAGTTGAGACATACAGGTTTCACTGGTACACTTGGTGATAAAGTGTTAAAATGTGTTAAGGGAGCACTTAGAACCTTTAAGGCTACTAAGAACAATTTCGTTTATATCACACATACTAAAGTGACGGGTGGTTTAAATTCCACTATCGCCGACATTAATCATACATAGAAGTGGTACATTAGGTTAGCTCACGTTAGTGTTAAGGGACTTAAGTTTCTTAACGACAAGGGTGTGTTTGGTAAGGATCAAGTGTCTGACATGCCATTTTGCAATCCTATGTGCTTGGTAAACGTAGGATGTCATTTGTATCTAGAACGCACAAGACATCTAGAGTGTTATAATACATTCATACTGCTTTGTGGGATTCGGAAAGCAATCCCACTGTTTGTTGTAACAGATATTTTTGTCTATTATTGATGATTTCTCTAGACGTTGTGAGTTTATTTGCTAAAAGATAAATGTGAAACTTTCGTGAATTTTAAAAATTGGAAAGTTAAGGTGGAGAACTAGACAAGTAAGAAAGTGAAATATTTTCGTATTGATAATGGTCTTAAGTTTTGTAACGTTGAATTTGATAATTTGTTTGATGAATCTTACATCACTAAACATAGGAATGAGCCTTACACTCCCAAACAAAATGGGGTTGTCGAAAGGAGGAATCGTACTTTACTTAATAAAGTTAGATGTATGATGTTAAGTTTTGGTGTGCTTAAGTCTTTTTTGGGTGAAGTTGTTATGATTATGTGTTATCTAACTAATATGACTCTTTTCGTTGCTTTAAATGGTGATACTCCGTATGAGATTTGGTACAGTAGATATGTTGATTATTCTATGCTTACGACCTTTGATTGTGCTACTTTCTCTCTTAGGGAAAACTAGAACCTAGAGCTAAGAAGTGTCTTCTTAGGCTACCATGAGAAGTTAAGAGATATAGGTTATAGGATAGAAATCAGTCTCGATGTCACATTCAATGAGTTTGAGATGCCTTGGAACAAAAGTGAGGAACGACAAAAAATTGTTAGGGAATAATCTCCTGTTGAGGTGGAGCATGTGAGTATCTACATCCCCATTACCTCGAGCGAGGTGGAGAGTAATATACAAAATCGGCATAACACAAAGTTAGAAGGTGATGAGAAAGTTGTTGAGGACAATCCTATCGACCAAAACCCTCTAGATGATTATCAATTAGTTAGAGATAGAGAGAGGATACCACATAGGAAACCCCAAAGGATGTCTAACTATATCATAGTCTATACTAGTTATCAAGAACTAGTTAATAAAGAGCCTAATACTTGTGAAGAGGCTATGAGGAGTGAAAAAAGTAAGGAGTGGCTAGGTACCATGAGAGAATAGATGAGTTCTCTTGCCAATAATCAAAATTGGGATTTAGTTCCTAGACCTAAGGATAAATCCATAGTTGGATGCAAATGTGTTTATAAAAGTAAAGAGGGAATTACTATGACTGAGCCCATGAGATACAAGGCTATGTTAGTAGCCAAGGATATCGAAATTGCTTTTTTACATGGTGATCATGATGAAAAGATTTTTATGAATCAGTCCAAAAGTTTTGAAAGTAAGTCTAAACCCGACCATGTGTGTTTTTAAAGAAGTTTCTCTATACGTTAAAATAGCCTCCACATCAATGGTATACAAATTTTGATTTTTATGTGTTGTCTATTGGTTTCAAGAGAAATGAGACCATTGCTTGTATTAGCTGCACCACAGCACTAATAAATAGTGTGTATTTGTTACTTTATGTGGATGACATGTTACTAATTGAATCTAACATGAAGATAGTAAACACAATTAAAATGGAGTTAGGGAAAGAATTTGACATAAAAGACCTATGACATGCTAGGAGGATCCTTGGTATGAAGATTAACAAGGATATGTCTATTTCTTGCTTGTATTTGTATCAAACTCCTTGCGTGCTTAAAGTTTTAAGAAATTTAGCATACTTGATTCGAAACTTGCTTCAGGGCTTCCTGGAAATCATTTTATTTTGTTAAAAGAACAATCACCTACTAATGATGAAGAAAGAAAATGTATGAATATATTCCTTATCCAAATGTCATTAGCTCTGTTATGTACCTTATGGTTTGTACTAAACCTGATTTGGCTTTCACTATAACTGTGTAAGTAGGTACATGTCTAATCTGGTCCCAAATATTGGGAAGTATTAAAGTGGTTGCTTAGGTACTTGAAAGGTACATTTGATACGCGATTAGTTTAAAAATCTGCTAATGAGGGTTGAAACTTAAAGGCCTCATAGATGTTAACTATAGTGGTGATAGAGATAAAATGAAATCTACTTCCTCTTACGTGTTTACTTTGTATTAATTGGAATTCTCAACTTCAACATATATTTGTTTTATCTACTACTGATTCTGAGTATATTGCTGCTACAGAATCTATTAAAGAAGCTTTTTAGTTTAGAAGTCTGCTTAATGAATTTGGTGTTTTAAGTGATATCGTGATAGTATACTCTAATAGTTAATATGCAATTCATCTGTGTAAGAATCTTGTGTTTCATGAATGCACTAAACATAATGATGTTAGTCTACATTTTATTGAGATATAGTGTCTCAAGGCTTGATAAAACTTGAGAAAGTGCATTTAGATTATATCCCTGCAAATATGGGCATTAAGGTGCTTCCTGGTAAAATTTAGAAATTGTCTTGCACTGCTAGACATTGGTAAAGATATGTGATATTTCAATTTTGTTTGAAATCAAGTTGTGCGACCTCGTTTGCAAGTATATTTGGCAATAAGGTGGAGGTTTGTCAGGTGTTTTGATACTAAATAAACTTGAGGCGATAATGACTCGTTGGATCGGATTAAAATCATAAGGCTCGTTTGAAACCTATTATTGAGACTATTTATAGTAGTCGACCCAATAACACATAACTGGTAACCCAAAAAAGAAATTGGACCAAGTATTGCATTTAAGGCCTGACCCATATATTTGACCTAAAGTGTATTGTATATATATTTGTGCCTATGCCCTCTTATCATATACACACACTGTTTTGTCTAATAGCCCCCTTTTTGGTGAGATTTTCGACTGCTTTCTCTCTGTGATCTTGTTGCCTCCTTCTTGTTATCCCTTTTTGCGACCTTCACCTCACCTCTGCGGCATCTAGGCTACCAAACTTACCCCTATTATGCTCAGTCTTCCCCGGTTTTGCTGCTTCTCTTGTTGCCTCCTTCGTGGCTGCCTTTGTGGGTGGTTTCCTCTGTGGTTTTAAGTGGGATTCTTGATTCCTTCTTGTGGAGCTGTTTCGTGTATTATTGGGTACGTTCAATCCATTTTTTATGCCAATCTTTTTGATAATTGAAAGGGAAGTGTTTATCTTTAATTCATAGTATTAATTCCACTATTATCATTGATTTGGAACTCACTTTGTGTTTGTTTGATCAATTGAAGGTTATATTTTCTTCACATCTATCAATCTATTATTTCAAAATGCTTTCATAGCAAAAAAATGGGGTTCGAACCGGCGCTAAATATGTAAGAATTTTTTTAATAGGTAGATATACTTCATGATTTGTTTACGAACTTATTCTAATTCGATAGCTCGGGTCCCATCTGTATATCGAATAATTAATTCTACTATATATACACATAATTAAGTAATTAAAAAAACATACATAATTAAGTTCAACATTGTTTGTCTACTTTTTAAATTGAATTTGCAATCTCTCATTAAGAATTAACAATGAGCATTATCTCTCCTGCAGCTTTCTTGTATATTTCTTCCACTGGAAAAGCCTCCTGGCCTTTATTAGAAACTCCAATTGCCTGGTATATATAGATGAATTGGAGTAAGCAAAAATCCAGAAATTATGAAAGAAAATTCCAAAAATAGATTGATGATATAAATAATCAATTTCTCTTGAGCTGTTAGTTTAAGCTTTTAGATGATCTAAGCATTCAAAATCTAATATCTTCTTCTTCTTCTTATATTATTTTGAAAGCAAACAAATATAAAGAGAAAGGTTTGGCACGTAGTACTCGACAAACTAAACAGTATAATTAACGGGATTCTTGCATATTTTAGGGAGAAAACAATGAACTTGTTGGAAATTCAAAATTGGTTGTGGCCAATTTAAGTGATTATTTAAGTGAAATTTATTTTTTGGTGAATGAGAAATTAAG
>CAIGRN010176426.1:0-10637 GCA_903798345.1 Fraxinus anomala
TCGATGATTAGATATTATGCAGACACATGAATCAACTAGTTATAAAAACTTTATGCACATATTCAAACCCTGGAAGGAAATTTTACTCTTTCACAAAATGGCCTAGACATTGCAACCCTAATTTTGTTTTTCCAACTTTAAATTTCTTCCCCTATAGAGATACTACGTTTTTCTAGCAGAAAATTGGTTGCAACTGCTTGTTACATGATTTGCCAATCAATGAGAGATCAAAACAAATAATTTGTGGCTTACTTAAGTCAATGCGGAGGTGGGAAGCTGAAGTTGAGAAGTGGCGACAAGAAAATGTTGAAGATGAAAATGAGATGATTCAATTAAAGAATGCTAATTCTAAGAATTGTAAGTCGAATGTGTAGAGTTATTGGATATTGTAGCAGTTGTATTATCTGGTTTCCAAAATATGTTGCAGTAAAGAAGTATTACCATTTAATTGACACAAAAAGCACATGACAGTTGATGAAGTCTGAATATATTGCTAGACAGTTATCAAGGGCTGATATTATTATTTTATTTCATTGTTACTCATTTTATTTTATTTCCCACACTTTAATTAATTGTCCTAATTAGTCTCGGGTTTTGAGTCCCAATTAAGTTAGGCTTTTTTTTCGTGCTTTTGCCTATTTGAATACTGGCCCATGTTTGATGATCATTATACAGAAAAATTGAAGGAAAATTATATTTTGAATATTGATTTTTTTAAAGAATGTTGTTAAAATAGGAAAAAATTTTAGGTTTGTATACAGAATATTTTATTATGTGAATGTGTAGTTAGAAATGAGTTTGAAAAAAAATAGTTAAAGAGAGTCTAATAGGGGACTATTGTGCTCATTATTTTTTGGTTGTTGCTGAATATTAATTTACCCCAAACATTAGTTCGTGAGCAAATATATGTTTATAATATTGTATTTCTTGAATTTGCCTTTCGTCAACATCAGTTGATATCAAAGACAGGTCATGCTCATGACAATAGATCAAGAAAGACATATTAGTGGTCGTGGTGCCATTGCCAATGTTGATTATTAGGATCTTAGTATGAACTAGCAAAAATTCACCATCAACTTGAGGCTTTGGCACATATGACCAAATTGGTTGTACATTAACAACAAAGGGCATGAGACTTAAACGGAAATGGGCAAGAGGTAAGGGTCACGATGATGGGTTGGTCATAGGGCGGTAGCGTGAACCTGGATCCCAGCGGGAATCTAAGGATTTCGATAGCCAAACGACAGCCGTCAATCATGAAATAAGTAGTGCAATAGCCGTGGAGGATGGTTGTTAAGATTTGTGTAAGATTTTTAAGATGGAGTCTGGCATATATCATTTTGCTCCCTTTATTCTCGATCAAGGTCTAATTCAGGTGTAACTTATGGTGGTTTGTTTATGTCCGTATAAAATCCGTAAGCGTACGAGATCGTGACAAGTAATAGATTTAGTGATTTGAGAGTATCGTCTCATAGTAGCTTTCGCTATTTTGATCGTAACTTTTCTTCATATATCCGATTGGGGGTGATTAAAAGTGCGTTACAAAGATGACTCAAATGGCTGCAATTCTTCTAACAATACAATTTTTTCCAATTCAAACATTTGCTATCCAAAAAATGGATCTCATGTTGAGGCTAAAAATCTGGAGCATAACTTCTTTATCTGAAAATAAATAAAAACTCAATATTTTTCAACCCCAAACTTATCACAAACATTGCCATCAATGTCTAAAAATATAACAAACAATATATAAAAATTAATGACAAATAAAGGAACTAAGTACTTGCCTTATATATATTCGAAGGTGGTAGATTGACTGACATGAAAGTTCGACTCACTTGCTATGTCTTTTCCCTTAACCGGTGTGTTCAAGTGTCATATACTTTCAAAATAATTAAAAATTAATCATAATATGGAACAATTTATAGTAAGCTTATACACACCCTACAAATGAAGATAACCCATATTCCTAAAAGAATAAAAACTACTAATCTCATATTCTAGAAAGCAAAATAAATAAAAAAGAAGAAAATTGGGTTGCCTCCCAATAAGCTCTTGTTTATAGTCTTTAGCTTTATTTTGATATTTTGTCTATTTATGGTGGTTTAAAAAGAGTTTTCAGCCTTACATTGATTACACTAACAGCTGTTTCTTAAGTCATCTTTAAGCTTCCAGATTATAAGATTTTCATTGTTGTCCCACCAAACAATTACACCTTCTTCCTTCCTGTTAATTCCATAATGATCGATTTTTCGGCATTCCTCAATGTCAAGCAGTTATTTGAGTAGAGCATTCATTGTGAAGCTTTGTTTTTTTTCTTCCGTTCTTAATATTAACTCTCATCTTTCAAAATCTATTAATGCTTGTGCAGTTCTTAGGAATGGTCTCCCTAAAATTAGCGACGTGTGTTGAACACTATATCAAGGATGGTGAAATCAACAGGAAAGAAGTTATCACCAACTTTGTTGAGCATATCATCTACCACTCCATAAGGATGATTGAGTGTCATGTTAGCTAACTATAGGATTATTGGTGTACCTTTTGGATTATCCAATCCTAATTTCATGTAGATAGAAAGTGGCATTTGATTAATACTTGCTCCATAATCAATTAAAGTATTTAAATTATGTGAATTTCAATGTCAGCCATCTGTACGATAATTGATGTTGCTTTTAGATCATCCAATCCTAATTTCTTGTAGATAGACAATGGCATCAGAATAATATTTGCTCCAAAATCAACCAAAGAATTTAAATTATGTGAATTTCCTATAGAGCAAGATACAATGAAACTCCTTGGATTTTGTAGTTTAGAAGTGAGCATCTGCTTTATGATTGCACTGGACTTTTCTATCAAAACTAGAGATGTCAAAAAAGCTCGTCGACTCGGGCGGCTCGAAAACAGCCCGAGCGGGGCCCAACTCGGGCTCGGTTACACCGAGCCTCATTTTTTTGGCTGGATTTGCTCGGCTCGGCTCGGGCCCAAAAAAGTTCGGGCCAAAAAAGCTCGAGCCGAGCCCGAGCTTTTTTTGGGCTCGGCTGGTTGACATAGCTAAATGTATATAATTTATGGAATTATTTAGAGACCAATACTATTGTTCCCTCATTTATAACACATATAAACTATACTAATTTTAAATTATTTAAGTAAAAAATGTAGATTTTTTTTTTTGGTCTGGCTTTGCTCGGCTCGGCTCGGGCCCAAAAAAATTAGGTCCAAAAAAACTCGAGCCGAGCCCGAGCTTTTTTTTTCCGGCTCGGGCTCGACTCGACTCGTTGATATGACTAATCAAAGCTATTGTTTCATCACTGGCAACTTTCTTTTCTTGGTCAATATCTCCTTAAAAAATTTAGCATAATTTGGAATTTGTAGAATGACATCAATGAAAGGAATATTGATGTGAATTTTTCTGAATGTATTCAAGAACTTCTTGAATCGTTTGACAACTTATTGTTCTGCAATCTTTGCTGGAATGCGACTTGAGGTGTATTTTTATTGGCAGGAATGATTGTATTAACCTGTGGAATGTTTGATTGTTCTTCTTGATTAATCTTTTATGATTCTTCAAACTGAACCACTTGTTTCTCACCCGTGGTAGGAACTTGTCCCTTTCTTTTTCACAGTAATTTTTGACAACTGAACACCACTTCTTGTGGTAATAGCCTGTACTTGTTCCTCTTTTGACTTTTATTAAAGTCTTTGAGAGAATGGAATACTTATGACATATGCTCGAGCAAGGGCTATATGCTTTATTTCTGGATCCCAATAATTGCATAATTCACAGCTTTTATTGTCACTACCTATTTTCGTGGGTTCTTTTCTGTGTCGCTTGGCGGAGTATGATATGTTCTGTTAGTTAATGCAGTTGCTATCTGTCCCATCCGAGTTTCCAAATTTTTAATTACCGCCTGTTGATTTTGATAGTTCTAAAAATTAGTCTCACTTTTGGTAAAGAACTTAGCTACTAACTCTTCCAACGACGACTTATTCTCTTGTTGTTGTTGAAATCCCAGTGGGTTGCCCTGAAGCTGACATCCTTGGCCCTTATTATTAACCAATGAAAATTTAGGATGTTTCTTCCAACCTGGATTACAAGAGTTGGAGTAAGGATTAATTTGCTACCTCTATGAATTCTGTTTATAACTGACCTCCTGAATCGAATACGCATGCGTGGATGCTAATAGATAACTTGTAGTTCTATGATCTACCCTGCAGATTGGTGTTGATTGATGCATCATGCTTACATTTTGAGTGAGGTTGTTCAATTTCTTTGTTAGTATTTCCATTTGAACTACCAATGATGTAACTACGTCAATGTTGTGAACACCTAATATTTTCCTCAAAGTTTCCCTTTCTCTTGGTTACATAGTCTGATTTTCTGTCATTTTCTTGAAGAGATCTAAGGCGTTGTCTAAGGGAATATTCATGATTGATCATCTTACTGAAGAGTCGATCATGTTACGTTATTTAGGATACAGACCTGAATAGAAGATGTAGACCTTAACATTTTTAGGAATGTCCAAATTAGGGCACTTTCTGAATAATTCTTGAATCTTTCCATGCTTCTAGACAGCTCTCAATGTCCTTTTGCTTGAATGTAGAGGCTTCATTTCTGGTCTGATGGACTCGAATAAGTGGGAAGATTTTCAAGGTGAATTTTTGTGTCATGTCATTCCACGAAACGATGCTCCTAGAAAGTAGTGAGTTTAGCTATTCTCGTGCATTTTTATTGAAAGTACGAGGGAATAGGCACAATCGAAAAGCGTTAACTGACATGCTTTCGTGACTAATCATATCTTATAGCATCAAGAAGACCTAAATATGTTCATGAGGATTTTCAGTTGATCTTCTAGAGAACCTGATGTCCGATGATTTTGAAATAAGTGATGACATCTGATCGGATGTAGAAGTTAGCATATTCAAAATGTTTATATATATAATAACTGGTTACACAGGACCTGGGATGGTATTCACATAATCTCGTACTAATGATTTGCCTTTGTGGTAACTAAGAGTGTGTTTGATGCACATTAAAATGGAAATAATATTTTTTTTGTTGTGATGTATGGGGAATATGTGATTGAAAAGAAGAAAAAATTATTGATGTGGTGGAAAATATTATTTTATTAAAAAATGTGTGGTTGAAAATGAATAAAAGAATGAGAATAAAAATGTGACTCAAACAAGGGCTAAATTTGATTTTGATTTAGATTTAGATTTAGATTTTTTGCCATTTTTCTTACTTCTCTCAGTTATCTTTTTCTCTGTCTAAAGGTTTTGTCAATCTTGAAATCCAATATTAAGAGCTCAATTTCTTCAAAATCTGGCACGCACTATCAAAATTAAACTAGAGAGATTAGATGTATAAATAATAGCCTAAAAAATTCGAATATTGTATAACTAATAAATTTAAATTAAATTTTATTCCTCAATAATTGTGCCAAAAATGTGTTCGTGCGAAACCTGCAAGCGTTCGAGATCATTGGCAAGTAATAAATTTAGTGAGTTTAGATTATCGTCCCACAACAAATTTTGGTATTTTGATCATAACTTTCTCTCCTTATATCCAATTGAGATTATTCAAAGTGCGTTAAAAATATGACTCAAAGGGATACAATTCTTCTAAAAATACAATTTTACAAATTCGAACATTTACTATTCGAAAAATGGGTTACAAATTGAGGCTAAAAATTCGGAACATAACTTCTTCGACTATAAATTGATTTTTGAAAATATTACAACTATATTTCACTCATTTGACTTTCAATTGCATACAATTGATCATATGTGATCTTCAATCATCATTTTATGATCTGAATCAACTATTAAATGTTTACAGTTTTGGTTCCCAAACTTTGAATTTCATTTGTTTTTGTCCAGTTTTGGTTCCTTTCTTCCAATTCCATTAATTTGCATTGAGTTCAACATAAAAATATAATTAATACATAATTAAGCTATAACTCATCCAAATCATAGAAACTGCTTCAATTTAATGATCTGGATAAGTGCACAAAATACACTTATCAGACTATTTATTTATATTGAGGGCGACAAAAATCTAGAGAGTTTTTGGATTTTAATGGTAACACTTACGATGGTTACCCAATTTTCGATGAAGAACACAATGTCGAAAAAGTATATAACTTGTCCATAGAATTCAAAGTTAAGTTCTAGGTCTATTAATTATGATAACAATTATTATATATAACTTTAGGGTTAATGACTATCATAATAATGGAATTCTTAGGAAAGATTTATTTTCTAACGAAATGGGTGAACAATTGGATGTGAAAGATAGGTTAGGGGAATCGAACGAGTATCAAGTTGCAAATCAATGACTTTTTCTCGAAAGTTGTATTAAAATGTATCCTTGTACTGGACATTTTGAATTGGACATGGGGTGAATATATGATCGTTAGATTATGATCAAATAAAATAAATTTGATGGCTTATGAGAATCAGTAGAGGAAAATCATGCTGCTGTGAGGAACTTTTGTTTGTAAAGAACATAGCGATAAGGATGCCAGTCAAGAATGTGGATGAATCCAGTAATTGTATAACACAACAATGTTATGAAGATTAATAACAATTCTATGGACACGTGTTGGCAAAATTTTTGGAGTGTTATTATACAAAAAACTCGAAAGTAATGATCAAATGATTCAAGATCAATTTACAGAAATTACAACTTCTCTTTACCAAGGTATTGAAGATCTCATAGAATATGGACTTAAAATACTGTCGACTTCAATATAAGAGCCTCAGAAAAATCAGACCCTTAAATAGACGAGTTGAAGTTATTTCTATGGACCTACAGAAGAATTCAACCCTCTTTCAAACCACACTTTTCTCACAATAAAATCACTTAGACCCTAATCTCACATGAAGGAAGGCAAATCAATGGAATCACCATGCAGAAGAGCACAAAGCAAATGAGCATTCTCCGTCGATAATGAAGAAGTGTGAGAGATAGGCCATAAATTCGTGCACATAATGTGCAACAGAATCTGGCACTCGGTCAAAAGAGAACCAATGCGAATCGCACCTGGACCTCCCTCCAACGGTGTGTTAAACACCGTCGAACGGACTAAAGCGTCCATCGAAAGAATATCAGGAGTCAAGTAGGGGAATAAGGGGTGGACGACTCGAGGAATATGAATAAGACTCGAAATAACATCTGAAGTAATCTTAACAGTCCTACCCCGAAGAAAAATCCTAAAGGATGACCCATTAACATCATGGATGTTAGCATAGAACTCCTGAACTAATAGACTCAGCGGGGGTACTAACTCAAATAATAGAGGCTCCCAACCCCGAAAAGTGAAAATAGCAGTGAAGTCGAGGGATAGGTCAGACATAATGACCTCGTGCTCAAAAAGAACAGGTCTCAATGAGAACTGTGACCCAAACCTGTCTTGGGCAACAGCAAAAATAAACCTAGTCCTACTGTAAAAGTTGGAGGTACCAGGAGTCGGAGCAACAAGACGAGCTCTCTAAGGCAGCATCTAAAATGAATTGAACCAAATCATTAAAACCTCGATGAAATAGATAATATTTCATGATATGCGTGAGATGCATGAATGCAATCGAGGTAAATAAAGTAACATGCAACGTGCCGTATTATGAATGCATGACGACATGCAGTGATGCCTAGACGTAGTTGACGTGAAGACATGATGTGTGTCGCGATGTCAAGACGTAGTGACGTGACGTCAACATGCGGTGCCAACACCTACCGCAATGCACACACCGACACCTAATGTTCATGCCAACCAAAAACACACAATAATGCACACCTCGAACTCAAAACAAGACATTCCACCATAAGTAAACCCAATGTAATCAAAGGTGGATACAAATGCACCGAACTCAAATTCCACAATCAACACTCATTCCAAACACACCCAAACCATCCATCATAGAAGACTCGGAGACTCTTGGAATTAAAAGCTGAAAAATAAGGATCCAAAAATACTAAAAGTTCATAGTTTAGATTCAATTAAAAATTAATCATCGAATTCATGTAAAAAATTGAATTCTTAATTCTTGATGTAACATACACGTGAACATCTAAACTGTCTGTTTTTTAAATTAAATAATTTCCAGATAATTCTTCTTTCGCTTCCCAATAACTAGAATAAAAGTAATCTAGATCATTCACGTGCTTATTACTTCTGAATCTAGATTGCATGTTTTAGTAAAGCGATGTTTATGAATATTTTATTGTATAATGTTTGCATGAAGATTATTCTTCAACTATCCATCCAATAGCTAATTCGTGTACGAATATGCGTTGATAATCCCAAGATTGTTCACATTTATGCTTCCAACTACATAAATAATAATGAGTGTAAATATTACACTTATCTTAGCCATCAAAAGTGATTTTAAGGATTAATCTTATGAACTAGAAGCTTAGCTTTTGTGTGTTTTTTACTATTTTAGGATAAAACTCGAAATTGGTTGAGAATGGATGAAAATGAGCAATAATTGATCAAAAATGAGTAAAGTTGGACATATTTTGGAAGTGGAGACCAAGAAGTCACATTTAGAAGTTGAAGGACCTCAATTGTAATATCTAAGAACTCAATCTGAATTAAAAGATAAAACATAGACCAAATTTCACGAGGAAAGATTAAATTCTAGCAATTTGTTATATCCTAAATTGATCAAGATTGCAGTTCTCAATCCTTTGGGAACTCTATTATAAACTTATTTTTTGTCTATAAATATGATATCTTTTATTCAAACTTAAGTGAGGCAATCTTACACATCCAAATATATTGAATCCTCAAAATTTGTAACTCAATTTGAAATTTGAAGGTCGAACATAATTGATCGGGAGATATACATGCTTTTAACAGGCGATTTATGATTAATTGTTGGGAATTGGGTGCCAAGAGCAACAATCTCTACGATTTTTTTAATTCCTTGTATTGAAATCAATTATATTTTTCATCTTTTTGTTATTTAATTTCTCATTTATGATTGGCTAAATAATTGATTATTAGGATGAATGATGAAACTTAGGTTTAATATTTATTTTATTTCCAAATATTTCATTCAACTTGATTATGTGTTACTTGCTTATTGTATTTAATTACATTCAATTGTTTTGTTTAAGGATAATATTGAGATCATTCGCACAATAAGCGACATAAGTGTTGTAAGAGAGAGATGATTGTATGCTATGAAATCTTGATAGAATTCGTAAAATTGAATTTTTTTACATGTGTATGAATTTACATAAAGATATAATAAATTCGAGCATGTAAAATGGTTAGTTTCACTCGAGAGAGTTACTAACTAAATTTGGTTAACTCGATGATTAATACGTATGAAAAAGGTATTGTATGAAATTGGATTGAATGAATGTTAAATAAACTAAGTAAACAGAAATTCTTAACCACTTAATCTCAACAAGTCTGCACAAAATAGATTGGTTAGATTAAGTTAGATTAGTTTAGGATAAATTAGTTATAACTAAATCTCGATTTGTTAAGTTTTTACCACATTAATTTAGATTGGAGCTAGAATTAGAATAAAAATTGATAGTAAGTATTAGTCTATATGTGTGGGAACGATATTCCGATTCAAAAATTCACTTTATTTCTTGTCACGATCTGTACATTTATGAAATCACTAGAACAAATAGTATGGACAATTTCGAGCAAGTTTTAACAACACAAGAATTTAAAAATAAAAAATCACTACATACCAATGCACATTGTTGTCAATACAACCCGTCAAAACACAAAAAAACCAATGCACATTGTAGTCAATTCACGAGACAAAAACGTAAGGTAAACAAGTTATTAATATGGGTTTATCTATTGCTTGCAAGATCACTCCATTAAAACTCTCACACTTTGTTCAACAAAATGCACAACTTTTTATCGTCTCTGAAATGTCATTTACTCCATTGACTGGAATGATTTTTCTGCCAATAATTATAAGAATTAATGTCTTTTCCATTTCAATCTTCCATTCTACTTCAGTTGCAACCCTTTCAGCATCCACACACATTTTTGAGCTTCAAACACTCCATCCACACAAAATATTCAATGCATCAACTTTGCTTATCACTTATGAAAGTCCATCCATGACTATTATCCATAGTAAATCAACAAACCAATTCCATACATGATTATAAACAAGAATGTTGTCATAGTTTGAGTGGCTAAGGACAGAAACAAAATATGTTTCAACCATCCTATTCCAACTTGTTAGGTTTTAATGTTGTAATTGGCAATTCTGTAAACAAAATGGGCTTAATTGTAATTTGTATAAAAAGTCAAGGAGTAATGTGCAAATAGATAAAGTTAAATTTTTAGATCTAGGATTTGAGAATGGCAAAAGAAGAAAACACGGCATGGATTTTCACTAGACTGTAGCCATGGATTAGCTCGAGCATGAAAAACAAAACCTCCGTCGTTCGACTTTCGCCCCTCCTTCGCTCGAGCGACAGCCTGTTGCTCGATTGTTACTGAGCTCTCGCTTGAGCGACAATGTTGTCCAGAAAATTTTTATTTCGCGATTTAAAGGCTTTTTCCCCGACCCAATCGTTTTCTAACCTACCTATATATACCAAAATACCTCAGAACGATTTTTTTCAAGGTTGAACATTGAGAGAGCTT
>CAIGRN010176429.1:0-18513 GCA_903798345.1 Fraxinus anomala
CTTGATGAATAGTAAACAACAAGTTCATATACAGTAATGTGAAACCTAGGTTTCAAGATGAATAGTAAATTGACCTCCTCTATTTTAAAGTAAAGGAGGATATTATTCAATGAATATAAATGCATCCTAGTTATATTGAATAACGTGATAGTAATTCTATTATCAAATAAACTGAAGATAATCTCCATTAAAGATGAATACGTTAATTTATTGGGTAACATATTTTCTTGGGATTTTGTTAATGTTGAGAGAAGAAGATCAAGGTTCAAGTGCTAAAGTTTTTCAATTCGAATTGAAATCAATCTACTTCTCAATTTTTTATATTAGGGATGGCAAAAAATCCGTCAACCCGATACCCGTGGCCCTCGCCCCATTTTGGGCGGGGATTACCAGCCTAATCGGGAAAACGGGGCTGGAACAATGCGAGGGTCATTACTCCGAAGTGGGTACAAAGTGGATACGAGAAATATAGTTCCCGCACCGCTACCCGTCCCGTTTAAAATTAATTTCAAATTTAAGTTTTCAATCAAACAAAAATAATAGATTTATCATCATTTTTAAAGAGAACGTAAGTTTTTTTAACAAATTAGTACAAAAATAATAATATTTACTAACTAATGATATAAAAAACTAAAAGAAAAAAATAAAATAAATAAAAGAGAAAAAATAAATGGGACGATAAATGGGGCAGGGATCTTCCCCATTTCGAACCCGTCTCGTCCCGTTTTAACGAGGTATGAGAATGGAGTAAGGTAACAAAAATACCCGACGGATGGAGATGAGAATGGCCGACTAGTCTCACACTCGCCCCGTTGCCATCCCCGTTTTATGTTAAATCTTTCAATATAATAGATCACTACATTATAAAACATGGGCGGATCTACAATGGGGGCAATGGGATCACCTACTTCCACACTAAATTTTAAATTCAAAATTCTGCACAACATTTTCCAAGATTTTGCAAAATAATTTCAAAAATTTCTTAATAATTTTCAATTTTGTCCTCATAATTAAAATTTTGTGAAATCTGCCCTCACAACTCTAGAATTCTAACTCCCTCCATGTTATAAAAAGCAAAGTAATATTATATGGGTAACTAGAAACATAATTAACTTTTATAGTGAAAAAAGGATCAATACAATTAATTAAATCAATTTTGTATTAGAATTTTGATTCATGTTTGGTATTATCCCCGATGCGATCAATAATTGGGTTGGAAATTAGGTTATGAAATTGTTGTGAGATAAACTTCGATGTTCTCCTTGACGTAGCTAGTGTTCCGAGTACTCCGATCAGTGTTTGCTACTTGCAAAATGAGGTCAGGATTTTTTCCCCGTTGTACTTTCGGCGTGAGAATCAATAGTCGATTTTAGAGAGTACGCAAAGAGTATATAAGCATTCAATAAGTTCGGGTTTCAAAAAGCCACTACCTTTCTCACATTGGAGGTATTTATAGGCACCTGTTGCTACGCACGCATTCGGCGGTTGCTGGTGCCACGTGTCCCACGTAAACCTCCCCACTTTCCACACTTTCTGGTAGAGTGACCCCCACTCTTCAAGTGGTTAGTTGTATCCACGTTCACCGTTGGTCGGCTCCTATCTAGCTCTTTGTCATTTATATGGTTAAGTGTAGTGTTGGCCTCATAGTGGTAGACGACCTATTTGAACGTAGAGAGCCTCATGGTTGTAGGCAGCATATATAAACGTAGAGGGCCTTGTGGTGTTAGGCGGCCTCATGGAGGTAGACGTCCTCATGGTGGTAGGCGATCCCATGGGGGTGGACGTCCTCATGGCGAAAGGCGACGTAGAGGGCCTTGTGATGGTAGGCGGCCTCATGGGGGTCGACATCCTCATGGTGGTAGGCGACCCCATGGGGATCGACGTCCTCACGGCGGTAGACGATGTCATGGTGGTCGACGACTTTATAGTAGTAGACGACCTATCATATGGTGCTTTACGTGGGGTACATATCAAATAGCTCTTGCCTCAATGACCATCGTGTAGAATTATTAATGCCATCTTATATCAGGTAAGTAAAATTTGATTTTAATCAACAATAACCAATTATTTAAGCATGATTTGTTAGTTAATTACGAAATTCGAATGCCCAACCGTTCTACCTCACAAGTAGATTATTGAGTATATTAATTTGAAATAAATTTTGGATAAATGAGAAATTAAGGCTGAAAATTAAGCCGCTTAAAATATGAAAAATGTTGGATATTGAAATTAAAATACGGTGAAGTATTCAATCAATCCCGATGCAACACGTAACATAATATTCTAGATACTCTTTGATGAAAAAGTCATGTCTGGATTTGTAAAAATACTATGTTTGAAGAGGTCCTAGGCCCAAATAGAGGCTTTTTCGGTTCCGACCCTCGCGAGATTGTCGTGTATAAAGACACTATGGATGGTGGCTTTTGATTTTTCATCCATCCCTCCTTCGTATCAATTATTAATGAATTTCACCAAACTCCTAGTCAAATAAACCCTAATGCGTGGATGAATGCGTTGTATTTCTTGTATATTTGTCTTAGCAAGAAAATTTCACTCTCAGTAGACCTCTTTAGGTGTGTCTTTGAGATGCATGAGCTAAGGGCATGTCTATTCCACTCTCAATAGACGTCTTTAGGTGCGTCTTTGAGATGCATGAGCTAAGGACATGTATATACCGGACTTTCATTTCTTTATACGTTATAATAGTCAATCACTTCAAACAATTGTGCCTTTTCACAACAGAACTTGTCGTTTATTATGTATAGGCTCCATGTGTTCGTAGTAGATTCATTGTTATCAAAATTTGTAGTGTTGCTATTAAGATATTCGTCATTGTTTTTTGGGAGACATGCACTAGAAAACTGTCAAGCATTTGTATTGTTCAATTTCATCTCAAGGAAAAAGAATCAAACTCTCCTTGGACCAAATCTATTTCATCATTTTTTTGCATTTTAGTAAGTCATTATTCTACACATACTTGGATTCACATGTTTAGTAGTCGAAATATAATTTATGCAACATTTTATCAACAAATAGTACCTAGTGATGAACGATTTAAACTTGGAGAGAAAAGAGCAAGACCTCATTCAAAGCTACCAAGTTAGTCAACATAGACAAAATATATACTGTTGAAAATTTAGTTTCACGGAACGTAATACGTGTCTATTTATTAATTCCACCATGTTGATTTCTTTGAATCTACAACCTTGATCAACAATCTTGATTTTCATGACTTGTCTCCAGCACATGAATTTTTTTTTTTAGTATTCTCCAAATTCAGATTATACCACGTGAGTGGATACAAAGATCTGACCAAAATTTCAAAAACAAGAACTTACTTTAATAACACAAGACTTATTAGTTACTTGGGATTAAAAAAAAAAACGTTATTAAAAATTTCTAATCTTCAAGTCTTTATATAGAATTGAATAAATCTTGTTTTGTTGATAAGAATACTTAGGTTATTGTAGCATATTGGTAGCTTGAAACTTAAGAAAATTCTAATTTTGACTTTTAATTAATTAAAATTTGAGTTTGACCATCTGGTCAACCAAACTTTGACCGCAATTTTTAGAACACTTTATCGGAGCTACTAAAGGGACCCCAGTTGGAGCTATATATGTTACTATAATAATTGAACATATCTGATATATTCAATCAATTTTAGAATGAGCATATTTCTCGAAATATATAAAATCAGATAAACAATTTTAATTAAAATTCATGCATTTAAATACTCTTGATTTGCTATCTTAATTCATTATTGATGACATCAAATAATTAGTGTTGGATTAAATTGACCATTTTACTCCTACTAATTATTTTCTCGATAAAGCTAATTTTTATTTCAACTTTTTCTTTGCTATCAAATCGCAGTAACAATTCAGATGTCGTCAAATACTCATTGATCAAGGAAAGTACTTAAACGAACTCTTTTACATTTTGAAATGGGCAGCAGATTCCGAACACGAATAACCATCACCATTTTGCTTACTTTCGTTTCCCAATGTATCAATGTATTTGATTCAATAATTAAATTTCACTAGTTGGTACATCAAAGATTCTAGAGTTCATGAATAGCAACCACTAATCTGTAACGCGTTAGATCAATTATAAAGAATCAGTGTGGAGTTTAATTTTCTAGTATGGTCATGCAGTAATGATCATGTCCATTACATTTGTGGATTTACCAAGCATACTTTATTCTACGATGGTAAAGTAATAGATGGAGTGGCAATCCTTTATTCTACGATCAAGGACAGTTGATTTCTCAATCAACATAAAAAAAAAATGTCTTTTTACTAACCTTCTATTTTATATTTCACTTATCAATCGAAGGGACTTTGCAGATGTTTAAACTATAATTCACCTTATTTTTATGGAAATAAATAAAAAACTATAACATCCAAAATGTCTATCTTATTATAGTAAAATTTTAATACTTTTGGACACATTTCTCAACACGTACAACAATATATGATATTTTCTAGAGAGATGCTACACTTACCGTCATTAGAGGGCTGTAAAAATTACAGTCCTCTAATGACTGTACAAGTAGGATTTTCAATATATGATATTTTCTAGAGAGATGCTACACTTATCGTCATTAGAGGGCTGTAAAAATTACAGATGACTGTACAAGTAGGATTTTTGTACTTTCTAAGCTTATTACATCAGGAGTAGGGTACATGTTGGATAGGAAATGATCTAATAGTGTTGTAATCCTAGTATGTTTAGGGGTCTTCGCCGAGCTTATCATTTGTAGGTGAATAGTAATGGGACTGTCCCACTATAGTTGACAAAGAGCTAGAGTCGACACTCTATCCCTGAATGGTTGAGTCCCGGTAGGATTCTACTCACAAAAATAGTTAGAAACATAAGTGTTAGAATGAATAAAAATAAAGAACATTAAGTACAAAAGAAAAATGTGGTGTAAAAAATAAAAATTGTGGTGTAAATATAATTCACCTTTAAATATATAGCATATCAACATAAATATAAAGCATATCAACAGAAATGACGTAGGATATCGTGTTAATTGATTATTTTCCAAAAATTACAAGTTAATCTATTAGATATTTAATTATCTATATTATGATTATTTATGTACACGTTTCACAAAACTCAAATTATAATTTAAACTGGTTAAATAGCACTTATAATTTGCATATTTTATAGGATTCAACTTTTACTCAATATCTAAATATTTTGTAATATACAATTTATGATTACTTAAAAAGTACTTCCAAATATGTTCAGGTCTGAATCTAACGAAATTCAAGTTGAAACATCTAAGCAGTTTTATTTTTATTTTTTTAGTAATGTTAATAAAATGATTTAAATTTCATTTTTACTACTTTTGTAGAATCGAAATGAGGTTTTTTTTTGTTTTTTTAATATAGATTTTATCATATGTTGTCTGCTATCCAAATCTGAATTAACGACAAGCCAGCCGATTTTTACTGTACCTATAAAATTACAAAGTGAAATAATAAAGAAAATTATAGTAGACGACGACTCTCTTCACAATACTGCTCAAAAAATTGAAGTCTTGGACTTGTAACCTAAAGCAGTTTGAAAGAAATGGGAGAAGAAGGAGAAGATCCACAGAAGTTGAAGAGAATGGCGGCGGCGGCGTACGACTACAACACCGACCCACGATGGGCTGATTATTGGTCCAACGTTCTCATTCCACCCAACATGGCATCCCGCTCCGATGTTATTAATCACTATAAGCGCAAGTTCTACCAGCGTTACATTGTAAGATAATTCTGGCTTTTTTCCCCATTTCTTTTTTTGATAAGAGTATATGGCGTGAACCCAATTGAGTTTTTGATTACTTTTTACTTGGTTGAATTTTTATTGGAATTTTTTGGGTTATTGTTAAATTGAATTTTATGGGGTTGTAATTGGTTGTGTTTTCTCTGCTATAAATCGTGATGATTTAAGTGAAGAAATATTTGTTCTTTTTTTGTGTTTGCTTGTGTAGTTAATATTAAAGCTCGTGATGATTTGTAGCTATTTTTTTTTCTGGGTTTCAAATTTATACAGTTGTCTTCAGTAAATAAATATGAACAATTTGATAAAACCTGATGTTAGAATTTCAGAATATGGTTGAATCTGATGTGCATTTGGACTGTACTTTTCAAGTCTTCTTTTGCAGTGTGTGTTTTATTGTCCTTTTCAATTCAGAATCTGCGTTGCTGGTTGTAATTTTTTTATTGATTTAAGACTATCCTTTACTAATGGTGCGTTGGTCATTTTTTTCTCATGATACTACACATTTCTTGTTGCTTCTGGTTCCTTATGGTTCATTTAGGGTTTGTTTGAGCTATATTTTGTTGGAAAAATAGGTTTTGTAATAGTTATTTTTTGGGGAAAGTGTGATTAAAAAGTAGGGAAAAAGTTGGGCTCACATGAAAAATTATTTTAGTGAAAAATTATTTTATTGGAAAAATGTACGATTGGAAATGAGTTTTAAAAAATGAATTTTTTATAGAATGGGGTTCAAACAGGGGCTTAATAACCTCAGGGGGTCAAAATCAAAATGCTCAAGATGTGGCTGAATTAGGTTTTGTGTCAGTTTAGAATTTTATCTTCTCTGGTTATTATTCAAGTTCGTAGTTTTGATGACAGTTTCTGAACTGATTAAAGTCATTTCTCTCTATCCATATATATCTGTAATCATGGCTATTGAGACACATATTTGTAGATTTGTGGATGGATTGGAATGAGAATGATTCACCATAAAAATTAACTTTTGTGGGTCTTTGGCTTTCCATATTTTTGTATATGGGCTTATCCCTTTTCCTTTCATGAGTTTATACATTCATTAAAAGAAATTTTTTTCACACATGTTTCTCCTGTAGGCTTCTCCTTGATAGATTATTAATTTGATGTATTTTACTATGCAGGATCCCAATCTGATTGTTGAGTCAATGACTACTGGCAGTACATCTCAGCAAGCAAGGCCATCAGCAACATCTTCGTCAACTTCTGCAACAAATAGTAATTCACATACACAGAATTCAGGTCTACTTTCAGCTTCTCTGATGGTTAATGCTTCTCAAATTGGCAAATTTAACTATTGCTACATAATGTTTTGCACTCTATATATGCTTGCTACTTGAACTCTACTTAAATTCATTTTGTAGGTTCTGCCAGTAGAACTACGGGCACGTCCAGAACACCAGCTCCGAATTCAACATCGTTGCGCTGGGATAAACAAACTATTCAATTTTCTGTCAATGCTTGGGTATGTTAAGTTCACATATATAAACAAGTCCTACACTAGGCAGATCTGAGAACAAAAACTTTTATGACCTAGGGGTGAATAACATAGAGAACTCTGGCTTCTTCAGTGTTCCAAAATATCAAGTGCACACTATTGTCAATATCAAGGGAAAATACAACAATGAGCCCAAAAATGGAATGTTATCAAGTGCTTTAGACTTCAGTTCACATGTCATACATAAAATTTATGTCATCTTGTTGTCAAAAATTTTACGAAATCCACAGGTCCTATTATATGTATGTATGTTTACACTTTACAGTATTATTTACTATGCTGATTGTAATGAAAGCTTGGGTTGTGATCAGTGCTTTTGTAATGTGACTGCCTCTCCAAATTAACTTATTGTTGTTTGACCTCCACCGTAAGTACTTGCTATTGGTATCTAATTCTAACATCATAACATCACCTATGGTGGAGCCACTCAGGAAGGGGGTTTTGGAAATGCTATTTTTGTCAATATAACTTTTGAAACATAAGAAATTATTAAGTTCTTCGAAAATATAACTTATTCTAAGGCTCTTAAGTTTTCTGCCCTCTTACTTTTCTTTTTATCACACTTTTTATGTTAATGCGCGCCCCCCCCCCCCCTTTTGCTCGCTACTTATATACCAAATATTCTAGGTTGAAATGATTCTGTCTGCTTTTCTTAAATATACTTCAACACGAAAAGTGTGGTCCAAGTTTCTCACTGAATCACCATATTAGATAATTGTTACTCGTGTGACTCAGGCTACTATTATTATCTCTTCCATTATTCTCGTCAGACTTTTTATGGCTAAAATTTATTCTCCTGTTGTGGGATGTCTAATAAATTTTATTCATCCATCAGTTACCAACAAATTTCTGATTTTTGCTCACCATTTCTCATCTAACCTTGTTTCCTATGAAAAGTCTTAAGCATTCTCGTTGCTTTTAGGATAAACCTCTTAATTACTCTATTTGTTCCTATTTCCTAACTGAATTGTAATTGGGAGATCAAGAATCATAGAATCAAGGTTACCTAGCTGTTTGCTAATGAGATTCAAAAGCTAATATTTTTAACCCCCGTTTGGCCCCCACAATTTCAAATTATAATTTTTGGAATAGTATTTTGTTGGAGAATGTGTGGTTGAAAAAGAAGGAAAAGTTGTTGGTTTAAGTGTAATATTATTTTTTGGAAGATTGTGTAGTTGAAAATAAGAGAGAGAAGAATAAAATTTTGGAATAACGGGGGCTTAATTTCTCTCTTTCTTTTTGGTCGATGTTATTTCACTAAGCTATTGTATTATACATCTTATTAGTTTAGGTTATTGTTAAAAGACGGTACATGTATATGTATTCCCTTGCAGGTCTCTGTGGTGGCCATTCTTGCTATCTTTCCTCTTGTTCCTAAGAATCTGTCAAACCGGGCATTTCGGCTTTCCTTCATGGGGACTGCATGTTCTTCTCTGTATTCGTTATACTCATTATATGGGGTAATTTGTAGTTAGTTTTTTTCATTATCTTTTCCTGTGCCTGGTATATGTTCTATTCATGGCTTCATCGATTCTAGTAACTAGTCATTGCCTGCAGAAACCTAGAGCATGGAACTTACAGGCTCTGCAAGTTTGGTTTCAATCAGTGGCAGTTACCAAAGATTTTATCTACTCCATTTACTGCCTCACCTTTGTCACTTCAAATCTGTGCCTCAAATGTCAGTATTATTCCAATTCTGCACTAGTTTTCTCGTCTTATTTGCCTAAGCTATACCAGCTCTTGTCTCTCCACGCACATAATATGCTGATGTTCAATGTTGGCAGTTGCTTTGATTCCAATTTTGTGTTTGTCCCTTCAGCATGTTGCGAAGTTCCTTAGGCGTAACTTTGGCAGATCCACCTTGTACAGGTAAAGAAGTCTGCATGTATGTGTATTCTAATTGAAGATTGGATTGGAATGGTAGAGTGCTTCAAATTTCTTCATTTTACGATTGTCTGGTGGCATTTCTCTAAGACATGAATCTTGAATGAAGGCTGGAATTCAACCATTTATTATATATTTCTTTGATTCGTACGAAATATAGTTCCCCGGTCTCTTAACATGCGATTCCATTCCTTTCAGGTTGTACTGACGTGGTGTTGCTAAGGGAAATATAAATATGTGTTTGTAGTAATTTTAAGTGCTCTTACGAGGGTTTTTTTTTGGGGTGTGTTGGGCAGCTAGGCTGTATATCAGTATCGGATCTGGGGATTTGTTACTTCTCTGTTAGACTATTGCATGGTAAATTTCTATTATACAAAGAGTCAAGAAAACATTGAGGAATTTTTGTAGATAACATTCTTAACGTGAGGATATTACGTGAAGAAATAGCTGTTTGTCATTTGTTAATATGTGGTGTGTAGGCCTAAAGCTAAGTCATATTGGGTGGACTTTTGAAGGAAATTTGAATAAGAGCCTAATTCAAGACAGTTTTGTTAACTCAAGTCTCCAACTATGAAATCTGCATACCAGTAGTGTTATTACATTCTTTTAATGTTAAAAAAAAGACAGCATGGGTCTACTTCTGTGTTGCATAGTATGACCGTGTTCGACATGTTTCGGACTCGTGTCGGATATTGACATTCTACCATGATTATTCTTCTTTCTTTATTAAAAATATTATATACGTTTAACTCAAAATTATTATTCAATAATAAATAAGTACTTATATTTAAAAGATTTCAACAAAAAAATTAATAACAAGTATAAAACTAAGTTTATATTATATAACGAAGAATCTTAAAGATGTTAATTAACGTGTCGACGACGTGTTATGTCAGTACTCTTTGAAAAATTGCGTGTGGGACACGTCGACTCGTGACGGACACAATTATCTGTGTCGGTGCATCATAGGTCCACTTTCAACTAAGTGAGAAGTGTCTGATCCTTACAATATATACTGCTAAGGACATTTACATGTGACATGATGGTGGTCTTTACTTGAACTTAAAAAAGACGGTCAGAAAAATTTTCATGAACCAACATACAATTTTATTTGATATCATAGTTTTAGTTGTATGCATTCCTTTGTAGGACAAGTAGAGAGGTTGACAGTGATTAAATTGATCTAGATGCTTTATTAGTTGCCATGTAAGTTCCTTCTTTCACATCTGCGACTTAATCGTGGATTCTGTCATTCTGCAGGAAATACTTGGAAGAGGCCTGTGTTTGGGTTGATTCAAATACAACAACACTTAGCATTCTGTCTTCACAAGCTGAGATTGGACTTGGATTTCTTCTGATTATCTCTCTTTTCTCGTCAGTATCTTTGCTTCCCTATTCATTTTTCTGGGTTTGATATTTTTGTTTTGGAACTTCTGATTCTTATTAAAAAAAAATGCATACGTAATTGTTAATGTTATCTCCTCAATTTATTTCTTAACCATACAGGTGGCAGCGCAACATTGTACAAGCATTTATGTATTGGCAGGTGTGTATCGCTTCTCTTTTTATACTTGAATACGGAATTTTTAATTTTACGTGACTTAAATTTCTTTAGTTGTCTAGAAATTTATATTCGCTCTTGTTAACTGAAATGACCTACTGCAGAATTCAAGAAAAAGTATTTTCCCTATTTTCTGCTCCTTCGGGAGACATTCTGATTCTTCTATGATATGATGATGCCAGGATTATGCCATTCCTAGCTAGATAACTAGGTCTAACATGTACCTGGCGTTCTGGTGGAGCAGTTAAGATGATCTTGTATTATAACTTATAAGAACATCTGACTCAGTTCTCTCTATACAACGTTGGTCTATAATGGCCTTCTCATTGTTTGTCCACTAGGGAACTTCACAACATCCAAATGTTCTTCTCTGAAAATGTAAAACTTGGCAGCATGTAAGATAAAGATTTTTACTTATAAGTAAACAAGTTTTAGAATATTTTTATTTTTAATGGACTGGGGCTGGAAGTAATTACTTATTTTTAACTGTAAGGTAAGACTTATTTTCTAATAAGCAACTCTTGTTACATAGAAAGTAAGAAAATAGTCATGCCTCAAAAGTAACTTTTACTTCTAAACTTAGCCCTCCATGTCATTCATGTGCACTTGGTGCCTGTAAGACTGTTGTCTAGATATTTTTGTTATTAAATGATGATGGTTCTTGAGAAAAATATGGCTTTTGTAGATTGTTAAAGTTAGTATTCTTATGCGATGCAAACATTTTTTTCCTTCTGGCAGCTTTTAAAGCTTATGTACCAGGCCCCTGCAACTGGCGGTTACCATCAAAGTGCATGGGCCAGGATCGGGAGGACCTTAAATCCACTAATCTATCGCTATGCACCTTTCCTGAACACTCCAATTAGTGTTATTCAGAAATGGTGGTTTAGGTAAAAAGCTTGGAGAGAGAAGGAAGTTAATGACAACATGTGCATGTCTTTCCTCTCTAGACATGTAAATCTCGATTATTCAGAACCGAATATATGATTAATCAGTCACTTGACTAAGATTTTGATGTATAACTTTTTACTAATAATCACATTGGAACTTATTGTTCAGAGGGCGATGTTGAGGTTATTGAAGTTTTCTATTTCTTATCTTCACCTTGGAATGGTAGTATCTTAACTAAGTTTTGTTGTGTTTTGACACTTGCTATTGATTTAAAACAGTAGTGTGGCATAAATAAACCAGACCTAGTTCTACAGAAACAGATAAGGATTTTTCATGGTATTTTAGATATGACTTCAATTTGATTATAAGGTGTTACGCTTAATTGTATTTTTTTTTCTTTTAGGCTTAATTTTCATTAACAAATATGGTAATGCATCATATTCTTAGCAATAGTTGAAGTGATAACAAATTCTTTATTTTTGCAAATTTTGGGTTCCCTTTCATGCCTTGCTATAACGATAATAGTCGATTTTTACTCTTTTAAAACCCTTTTTAAAGGTGCTTTTTCACACACTTTGGGTCTTTTTCTTCTTTCATATTTCCACCAACGAAGCTACAAGGAGTTTCAACGAGTTCAAGTAAAAAATAAAAAATGAAAGGGCAAATTAAGTCAATGGTAACATAAATTTTGAGTAGTTTCACTAATATTTACTGGAGTGTTTATTTATGGTATGCTCACTTTAGTTTTTAATTATTACACTGATGATCACTTGGTTAAAATTATTAACGAATATGGTGTCGTAAAGTGTTTACATGTCACAAAATGGAATTATTTATTACGTCGAGTTAGCGAATTTGAGAATTTGGAATTTGGATAAATTAAGTTCACATAAGAAAATATAATGCGACTTTAGTTTTAATTAAAATTTTGAACTTAAATCATTTTTTAACAATGGATTTTGCTGATTTAAAATAATAAATAATGTTGTTTGGCGACATGTTGATACTCAATAATGCTACATAGGATTCAAAGTTAAAAATTAGAGTGATTATTACTATAAGAAAATAATTTCATAATTATTGAAGTAATCGCTCAAAATTTATTTGACCATAACTAACCCAAAAATAAACATTGCAAGTCAACTCGCCCGACTTTGCGGGCACTTGATAGGATCATCCAGTTGATTGACAACATCTCTTTTTATGTTTAGATTATTCAAAAATCCAAATCAACATTGCCTTGTATATCCCTACCACCTTAAAAGGGACAATCCATCATTTACTGTTCATTTATGAAGTATTTTTTATCCATATCTTATTCATAGCCATCATCCACTATCCATTCACGCATCTTTAAAACAAAAGGGTACTAAATCGTATATTTTGCCCTTTTTGAATTTCCCACTGCAAGCATATGATGACTACGAGGATTTTGTACAAAATTCCTGAAATTTGTGTTCCACTCAAGAAATCAATTCAAATCGAAACCTAAGAGAAAAGTTACAGTTTCCTCATTTGAGCTTCTCTGGAAGTTTTCAAAGGCTGCAAACCTTTTACAAACGTCTTGAGGTATTCTCAAACGAAATCCAAAATAAATTTCATTTAAAACATATATTATACGTAAGATTCAGTAGATTGCCAGTTTCATTTATTTCTATTAGTTTTACAGATTGTATGTATGTAGATTAATATATTTCGTAGGAACCTTAGTTCCACTTAGAATTGCAAATATCAGGCACCTCTTGGGTTGAAGTAGAAGCATCAAAATCATGATTCGGTGTAGAATGTTGCATTTGCATAGGATTCGAACTATTATTTCCGGATGACATAGGATCAACTATTCTTTTGCGATGATCAGTTCGTCCAATTAGACGTCGATTTCCACGATCCCTTTGCCTTTGATTATGTTGTTGATGATGTGATATTGTTACGAAGTTTAAAGAATCGATAACTCCATCTGAACATATATTCGGAACATCCAATAGAAGAATATGCTAACCTATGGAATAGTTAAGTCTAAACAAATAATGGGTTCCACACCAAACGATTGCTATTTTGTCCCTTGTGTGGAATTTCCTCCGCACCGACAAAACCAACGATTAATTAACAATTATTAAAACATAGTTAAATAAAATGAAAAAGAAAAAGGAAATATTTGCACCATTACTTTGAAAGGAGCAAGCTGGAATCTTTAATGACAAAAATAGTCTAGATCTTCATTAAATCCCTATTCGATTTAATTAAAAATCACATTTTAAGTACATTTAAATAAAAATTCATCAAAAATGTGCGATTTAAAAGTTAATAAAAGTTGTGAATTTAATAAAAATGTGTGATTGACTTGAAAATGAATTTTCAAAAATAGATGCCAAACATGAATTAAATTGTCACGTAATTCTCGTAAGAGTATGTCATGGAAGGAAAACTTAAGGGTTGTTCTCTTGGTGTTTCAATTTTATGTTTTGAGTTTTAAATTCATTTTGAGTTTTGTGTTTTGAGTGTCCATTTTGAGATTGTTGAAAATGTGTTCTTTTTGGCATTTTGAAAATTTGTTTTGAAAACATCAAAAATGCATTTTGAAAATTTTGACTTGATTATAATTGAAAATACCCAAAACGACAATTTTCTTTGTAAATTTTAACTTGTTTCAAAAATCCTTTTTGAAAATGGGAAAGGGTATGCGTTTTCACCGTTTTGAAAAATCGAAAATAGAAAATGGCTTGAAAATGATAGAGAGAACAGACTCTTAACGATTCAACACATATTCTGTAAATTTTAGTAATTAGAGACTGATTATGCAACAATTATAATGAAATTTGAGGATTAATTTTCTATATTTTAAAAGAGAGATACTAATTCACTACTAGAATAATAGGTTAAGAACCACTGGAGTAATTTTATTAAAAGAAAATCAATTAATCAAGGAAAATTTCATAACTAAGAGGTTAACTTTCTCCCATTTCAAATTTAAGAGATAATGTTTAAAATCTCAAATTTCAGATTTTTTAAGGTTTACAATTTCAAATCTTAGATTTTTTTAAATTCTATTTTTAAATTAATTAATTAAACAAATATTTTATTAATTAAATAAATTAATATCACAATTTCATATATTTTGATCACAAAATTTATATAATGACAAATTATTTTACGGTCACAATTCAAAAAAATTTGAAGTCACGGTTTATTTATCGGTCACAAATAAAAAATTAAAACGTCACAAATTATTTTACGGTCACAATCTAAAAATTTTATATGTCACAATTTGTTCATCGATCACAAATCATAAATTTTATAAGTCACAAATTATTTTACGGTTACAAATCAGAAATTTTATAACTCATAAATTATTTTACGGTCACAATTCAGAAATTTTATAAGTCACAATTTGTTTAACGATTACAAGTAAAAAAATTTATACGTCACAATTTATTCATCGATTACAAATCACAAATATTATAAGTCACAACTTAGTAGACAGTTACAAATTGTCAAATTATCGATATCAAATTAACAATTTTTTAGGTCACACATTATTTTTTGAACACAATTTATATTATTTATCGGTCGCAAATTAATGAATTTAATATCACAAACGACCAAATAATATGTGACCATCATCAACACTTGTGATCATCATTTCGCCACTGCCACTAACAGCATGACAATCGAACCTTCGTCGCCAGAACCACCACCACCACTTACCGACAACAAACCATCATCTAAAAATACCTACATCATCTCGACCACCTCGACCCCCACTACTCACCCACAACCACCACCATCACCACCACCACTAATACAACCATCTCTACCACCAACCACAATCGCACCACCTGCAACCGCTGTACCACCACCACCCCCACCAACAGAAACATACCACCAACACCATCGCCACAACCACCGTCATCACCTCCACAACCACCATCGTTGTCACAACCCAAGATAAACTATTTGAGTGTTTTACCTAACTACTAAAAACCTCCCAGAACCTTCTTCCCACACCAAATCCATCACTAAAGCTCCATCCCTGAACCTCCCAAAATGTCACCCAAATCGGAGATCCATACTGCCTCCGCCAACATCGGTGACGCCACCAAATTCGCCCCAACATCCGACTCCAACGAACTAATCTTCCACATCTTGAAGTCCTCCTCACCATGCGCAGCGGGAAGCTTGCTTGGTATGTGCCGTTGCACATTGAGGAGCCTGTTTGTCCGCTACATACAGTGGCATGAGCATTGTCGCTCAATCCATTGCATTAGTATCATCATCATAGTGGAGCTCCTCCGTTTCGATAGTTGCCTGCAAGAGAGCCTTTCCAGTGGTTGAGAGAGAGAGAGAGAGAGAGAGAGAGAGAGCGAGCGAGCGAGCGAGAGAAGGGAGAGAGCAAGGTAGAAGGGATAGAGATTTAGGGTTTGGTGGGAGTTGAAATCGTTTTATATGTTTTCATTTTATATTTTTAAAAATTAAATTATAATAAGATATTGGATATTTGAAATAATAAACATAACATCTAATACTTGAAATCAAATCTTAAAAAATCTAGATCAATGTAATTTCCACATTAATCAATAGTCAAGCTAAGGCCCATGGACCAACTCACTCTGCCGCCAGCTTCTGGACCGTAAGCACCTGTCTTTTTCTACCTACTGTCGGCAACTGTTTGTATTTATTTATGTATTTTGATCGAAAATTATTTTTGATAGAAGATTATTTCCTCAAAATCCTTCAGTTGGGAGGTCGATTTTGAGAGACGTCTTTCAAATATATAAATACATTGAACACTATCTCTTAACACTGTCGATAACTGTTTGTATTTATTTATTTATTTCGATCGAAAATTATTTTTAATAGAAGATTATCTCCTCAAAATCCTTCAGTTGGGAGGTCGATTTTGAGAGACGTATTTCAAATATATAAATACATCGAACACTATCTCTTAACAAATGAATTCTAAAAATAATTTTACATAAAATTGTTTTAAGAAAAAAATATTTCAACTTACGACAAAAACATGTCACGGGAGTGCGTGTTTCTCCGTCTTTTATATAGTGTGAGCTGGACTGTCATTTTCATCTCAGAAAACCAGTGATTCGATCAAAACAAAAATCAAGATAGCTGTATTATTCAAGAATCTCCCTTTAAAGTAACTTAAAAAAAAAAAAAAAAATTGCTACAATTACCTAATATACTACAGAGACAGGCATCCCCCAACAGGGAGGCGTCACGTGCCAATTAAATAAAAAATTATATAGTATAGGCAGGCATCTCCCCAATAGGGACGCCATGTGCCAATTAGGTAAAAAATTCTATAGTATATTAAGCTCTTGTTTGAAACTCATTTTTTATCTCATTCTTTATTTCAACTACATATTCTATCAATAAAAACCACACAATATTCCATTAATCACTATTACAATTTTTTTTTTTTTTACACTCAAAATCGGTGTCAAACAGGGGCTAAATACAAATAGAATTATTAAAAAAAAAAAGGAAAAAAAAATATTATTCAAGAATCTTGCAGTGAGGGCAGTTACTTCACTTGTTAAGGACCATTTGAAGTCCAGTTAGGTCTTCATAAAAAAGCTTGCCACCGCTTTCTCTCTCCACATTTGAGCTGCAAAGCTAGAGAGAAGTGGGTAATAAAGAAAATATGCAAATTGAAGAAATGGAGTTCTGTTTCAGATCTTTAAGCAATTTCCAACTCCTATCATTTTGCTATTTTTCTTGCTTTCTTGCTTCAGCTTCAATACATCAGGTGTGTGTATACATTTTTCTTTATGAATTTTCTTTATTTTGGATTCTTTTCTTGTCAACCAATTTAATTGTTTTGAGGATTTTAATTAATTGTCGAGATTTAATCATTTTTAGAGGAAATGGGCTTATTCTAATTATCAACAAGTTCAGATCTTTGAGAGATTTGATGCATACTTTTACTGGTTTTAGTAATCTAAGTGAATGTTTGACTCGCAGTACTGTTTGATCTTCTTATCAATTCGTATGTGTTTCTTGGGATTTGTTTGATTGAACTTAACTACACTAAGCAGCTTGAGTGCAATCTGCTTTTTGCTAAAGAAAATTGAAGTAGCTTATTTTCCTTTTATGAAAAAATTAACAAAATTAATTCTTGATTGTTCTTATTTCATATCCGAGATTCTCATTGAACAAATTGAATCTGTATGAGCTACATAAGTTTTAATTTGCCATTGGTGTCTAGATTTAATCCGTTGTAAATGCCGCTGATACTTTTCTTTATTCGTTGTTGGAAGGTATATTTATGGTGACAGTACGCTAAACTTGATAGTACTGGACATGATTGAGGAAGGAATAAAAAGTTCAAATCTTATAGGTCGTTTTGTATAGTGTTGCCTAGGGGTGGCAATGGGTCGAGCCGGCTCGGTCGGCCCATTACCGAACGAGCTCGGCTCGTGCTCGGACGAGCCGAGCTCGTGGCTCGTGACCAACGAGCCGAGCTACTACTCGTTAAATTTTTTTTTTTTTTTANCTAGATTTAATCCGTTGTAAATGCCGCTGATACTTTTCTTTATTCGTTGTTGGAAGGTATATTTATGGTGACAGTACGCTAAACTTGATAGTACTGGACATGATTGAGGAAGGAATAAAAAGTTCAAATCTTATAGGTCGTTTTGTATAGTGTTGCCTAGGGGTGGCAATGGGTCGAGCCGGCTCGGTCGGCCCATTACCGAACGAGCTCGGCTCGTGCTCGGACGAGCCGAGCTCGTGGCTCGTGACCAACGAGCCGAGCTACTACTCGTTAAATTTTTTTTTTTTTTTAACACAATCTAAAATTCAAAAAATATATATACTAAATTACTAATGTTCATACACATTTTCTAATGTTTTTTGAAATGTAATTTTTTTATTTTTC
>CAIGRN010176438.1:0-12332 GCA_903798345.1 Fraxinus anomala
TAAAATGGATGACAAATAGGGGCTAAACACCCTCCTAGTCCCAGACTTACGCCCTCCTTGATGACCATTATTGTGTAAAAATAATATTTTGAATAGTGAGTTTTTGGAAAATGTATGATCAAAAGGTAGGGAAATGTTTTGTGTTTAATTGCAAAATATTTTATTATACCCCGTTTGGTACGAATCAAAATTAGATTTTTAGTAAATTTTGATAAAAGTTGATGAAATATATCGTTGAAAAGTTGTGCGTCACATAAAATGTGATTAAAATTAGTTATTGATTTTTTGAACTTTAATTTCTACCAAATATAAGCTAACTGGATGTATAATTGAAAATCAGTGTAAAAAATAAATTGTTTTATTTTAAAGGGGTAGCTGATGCAAACTTTTATTCTCATAGATTTTATCTTATTGAATAGGTAGGTTCAATAAATTTTCACTCATTACAAGTTTAAAATTTTGTTCTAGTTATTGATTGCTTTAATTTTTTTCGATATTTAATAATGGATAAATCTATTTGTACATAATACCACATACTGAATTATTTACCCGCTCTTACATGTACGCGGGCCCCGTGTTAATAAAAAAAATCCTAAGATGTGGTCCCCACTTTCTTCTTGTGAGTAATTGGTAAAGGATTATGTAAAAAAAAATTTGGTACTTGTAGCATAATCCTTCAATAATTGCGTATATTTTGTTGCAATTAAATAAAAGTTTGAAATTTCTTTTGAGACTGAAAACATTTACAAAAGTTTAATAGCCACGACGAGAAAACTAATCTCATATGCTGTCACTCATATGTTCCGAACTGACGACTTCCATTGGCTGCAAAATACTGTAAATAACACCTCGATATCTCATCTCCAAATTATCACCGTTGATCGGAGATCAATGGGTGCTGGCGTGATACGTGCACGTACACAACGATACACAGTTGACATTTCCCAGTTCGAAAATCTGAAAAACCAGAGGCGCTTTGCTCACATAAACTAGTACAAAAAATCAGACACTCAAGGAACCCAAAATTCTTTATCATTATCATCTAGCACAAAAATTCAAGATTTGATTTTCACTCACTCTCTCTCCCTATATGTTTTTACAGATAGATGTTAAGTGAATATGTACCTGTAAGAATGAATTGTTGGCGTCTGTTTTGAAGTTCGATCTTAGTTGCAATTGAAGTTTCTGCTACTTAATTTCTGGGTTTTTGAGGTTTGAAGTTGGTGAAATTCCGTAATTGGAAGTTTTGGAGGGTTAATTGGTGAATTGGTGGGGGGTGTGAGTGACTGTGCGAAGTTAAGGGTTTTTGATTTTTTGGATCTGGTGTGAACATGGGTTTTGAATGTCAACTGTGATTGATTTTGCACTTGGGTACTGATTGAAGTGATAACCAACTGGGTTTTCAAGTTATATGTTTATTGGGTTTTTTTTTAATTTAGTTTTTCTCTTTTTTATGTAGGAATAACTTAAGGAAAAGAAGAAGGGTTTGGTTATAGTTATAGAATAAAGATTGTTCTAGGAGAGGAAGGAGATGTTTTATTCGCAGTTTATATTGGCAAAAAAGGGGCCGCTGGGGACCATATGGATAGCAGCGCATTTGGAGCGGAAGCTGCGCAAGAATCAGGTTGCTGATACAGATATTGGAGTCTCCGTAGGTAAAGTTTTAATTTTTCTCTTTGTAAATGTGGCAAGATAGTTCTTCTTGTATGTTTAATAATGTCATTATTCTTTCTTGAAGTGAGACAACCTCATAGTTGCACAAGTGCATATAGATAAATGGACAAATATTTAATCTGGTTGTGGTAAAAAGGACTGGAGAAAAGAAAAAGAAAATGCAGCTCATGCCACCAAATATCTTGTCTGTTTTGGTAGATTACAATGTGCTATGTCAATATCTCTCTGCTTGAAAGTTCTTGCAAAAAGTTTCAGTTTGAATGAGTTCAAGGCACAGCCATTACTCCAGACGTTGGAAGTTCGATAAATTCAACTTTTGAACACCACGAATTGTTCCTGTTGTGCTGGAGATTAAACAAATTACAAAGCAAAGAAATTAGACGCCCTTAGTTATTAGTATTATTATTATATTATTTTGGGGTGGTGTGGTTGCAATGATAGGGTGGGGGTCATTTGAATAGGTAACGATGTCAGGATTATTCAGGTGAAGTGCAAACGAGAATTAGCTAATTTTTTTGTGGACCTTAGCAATTGTCAATTGTTTCATCATACTTTTTGTCTATGTCTGTAAACACCAAATGGTTGGTACTGTCATTCTTCTCGAATGTTCAAATTTTTAGTTTAATTTTTATTTCAGGAAAAAGAAATTTGCAAGAACATAATTTTTGCTGTACAACCTTGTTTATAAGTTGATGCACAAACTTTACTGGGAACCAATCCCTCATATTAAAATTGTAAATGAAAAAAGTTCTTGCAAAAAGTTTCAGTTCGAATGAGTTCAAGGCACAGCCATTACTCCAGACGTTGGAAGTTCGATAAATTCAACTTTTGAACACCACGAATTGCAGCTCATGCCACCAAATATCTTGTCTGTTTTGGTAGATTACAATGTGCTATGTCAATATCTCTCTTCTTGAAAGTTCTTGCAAAAAGTTTCAGTTCGAATGAGTTCAAGGCACAGCCATTACTCCAGACGTTGGAAGTTCGATAAATTCAACTTTTGTACACCACGAATTGTTCCTGTTGTGCTGGAGATTAAACAAATTACAAAGCAAAGAAATTAGACGCCCTTAGTTATTAGTATTATTATTATATTATTTTGGGGTGGTGTGGTGTGGTGTGGTTGCAATGATAGGGTGGGGGTCATTTGAATAAGTAACGATGTCAGGATTATTCAGGTGAAGTGCAAACCAGAATTAGCTAATTTTTTTGTGGACCTTAGCAATTGTCAATTGTTTCATCATACTTTTTGTCTCTGTCTGTAAACACCAAATGGTTGGTACTGTCATTCTTCTCGAATGTTCAAATCTTTAGTTTAATTTTTATTTCAGGAAAAAGAAATTTGCAAGAACATAATTTTTGCAGTACAACCTTGTTTATAAGTTGATGCACAAACTTTACTGGGAACCAACCCCTCATATTAAAATTGTAAATGAAAGAATTATATCTCTTTGACATCTAGGACACCATACTTCATTTTAACTTCAGGACTGGAATTTGAGTATTTTAATCAAAAAAATAACTGCCGAGTCTTTGTGTTATATAACTGTAACTGAATCTCAATCAAAACCTTTTAAGTATCTATACCATGTTAAGATATGTGAATTTTTTAAGAAAATCCTTTGAATCAAGAAATCATGAAAATTAATAATGTAGTTCATATTTGTACAGTGGCACATGAATTGGTGGCATGGACTAGATGGGTTTTTTTGTATAACTCAAGCAATTATCTCTACTTTTCAGATGTTAGCACTGGAACGTCGATGAATTTGATATTCATGGATATGATACTCCATAGATTTTTTGACATGGTCAATGTGACCTATGAGGTTTTTAGAGTTTCATCAATTTTTTTTCCATTTTCGATAGAGTAGTCTTCAGAAGCTTGATAAATTGAAACAAACTGCAAAGTTCATTATTAGAACTAGACAAATCACATCCTTTGTGTCAATTGCAATTGATGTTGGACAAGATAACAAAAGGAAGCAAAGAATGATGGGCTGCGACTGATAAAAGGGACAAAATGAATCAATTTTCAATAATTAATTCACTAAAGGTGTATAATAATAACAAAGCTGTTGTAGTCTTTGCACCACTGAGCTAAAAAGGGAAACAAAATAATTAATTCTAATTTGAATGACTTATAGTCTCTACTTATGACTAATCACCATGCTCCATTCTGTGATGTGGAACTGAAATCTTTTGTGGTTCTCTCACTTTCTGCTCGGTTCATATTCAATTGTTGTTGTGATCTCATTTGGTCATTGGTTAATTCTGTCATGAGTTTTCCTTCCAGAATTTATTTTCTCTGCTTTTTGGCATTTAATTATTATTATTTTTTTTTTAATGAAAAGTGTGTATTTCTCTCATTCAGTATAAGCATCTTATCTTTGCAGACTCAATTCTTTTCCCCGATGTACCAATTGCACTTCGGTTGTCTAGCCATCTTCTGCTTGGAGTGGTGAGGATATATTCTCGAAAGGTGAATTACCTGTTTGATGATTGCAGTGAGGCTTTGCTGAAGGTCAAGCAAGCTTTTCGCTCTGCTGCTGTGGATTTACCTCCTGAAGAGTCGAAGGCACCATATCACTCCATCACTTTACCAGAGACATTTGATCTTGATGATTTTGAACTGCCAGATAATGACATATTCCTGGGGTTGGTTTGAAATATCTAATTCGTGTTTCCTGAGAAACCTAAGCTATCCCTATACTGTATATGAGTTTACCCCCTTTCTAGTGCATCATAAATTTGTATAGCTGCTAAATCTTCATGGTCTTTAAGATTTCTTAGCACTGCACTGATTGGATTTTTGGTCTAGTAATTGCGAACTTGTACATGTTCAGTCATACTCAAAGGTCCATTTGTTGACTTGATAAAGTTTAGGTTTAATGGTTTATTTACCACGAGTAGCAGAAACAAAAAGAACTTGACTTTCTTGCGACTGAAATAGGTCGAATGAGTAGAAGAAATTTAAATAGTTGTATTGAAATTGGCTTGCATGACGGTCTTAACTCCCGTGTTTTTACTAGGATTCTCGGAAGACATTATGTAATATTTTAATTGTCGAGTATGGGTATTTTATTCTATCTTGTCTAACATTGACACACTGATTGCAAATTGTGCAGTAACTACGTCGATCATCATATTAGTTCAAGGGAGCAAATTACCCTTCAGGATACCATGGATGGTATTGGTTACTCCACATCAAAGTTTGGATTGGATGGTTGGTATTCTTTGTGCTTGTTTTGAACGAGTTCCTAATGTGTCGCATTTTCAAACCAACCCCATCTGTCCCCCGAGTGTCCCCCCTTCCCCAACCCCGCAAAAAGAACAAAATTTACATCAATCCAAATGTGAAGAGAAATATTTATTGGACGTTTAATCATCAAATTAATGCTTGTACCTACCTCTTCATTATTTTTCCTAATTGTTGCTCTGGTTGTTTGTAGAGAGATTTGGTGATGGTGATGCTTCTGGATTGGACCTTGAGGAGGTACATATATTTACACTCTTGATGCTGTTACATTGTTCTGTTTTGCTTTGAATTTTATACTGTTATAATGTACTCCCATTCATGTTGGAACTTAAGTAATTAGATAAGTATAGTCAGTTAAAGTTGATTATTGGTACAACACATTCAATTTTGAATTACTTTGACCCTGAAAATTAAATTTATTATTATCATTTTTATTTGTAAGGATATTTATTATTTTACATGAAAATGTTCTCTGTTGCAATTCACCCCAATAAAATATAAAAAGTGATATCACTGGTGTTCTGGTTGCCCTACATCTGGCATAAAACTCGAAAGGAAACCTGATACGTATATCCATTCCTTCAGAAGTTGAGAGGAGTCTTCGACCCTGCATGTTTGTTTTCTAGTTCTAATATGTATTCTTCTTGTAAATGAACTATATTAAATGCTTTCCATGTCAGATTTATGCAGATCAATGTGGAGCAGAAACATCTTGAGCTATTTATAATTTTGATACAAATTAATAATTGACGTATTGGATTCAATGCTCACTCCCTGGACATACCATATTTTAAATATTTTATTAAATTATTCCTTTCAACAATGAAATCCCTTACCAGATTACAACATACATGGAGAATAGTAGGAGACACATTTCATCTTTTACTGGAGGAACTGAAATTTTCTGAAAATATTTTTCATAGTTCAAATAGGTCCAAAAGTCAGTAAAGTATTTGCATAGATGCATTGAATGTTAGCTATAAAAAAATAACTGTAGAACATGCATACTCTAAAATGCTTTGTCCTAATTAGATAGAACTTAAATACACACTTCTTTTCATCTAAACTGTTGTCCTCTGTTTTGATTTTCAATTGTCCAAACATGAATTCTAAAGTGAGGTTTATATCCTTGAAGTTCTGTAGTTATTTGAGAAAAGGTTGTCGTTTTCATGATAGTGATGATTCTGTAGAGTTTTAAGGGTCATCATGACAATGTATAGCTACCTATCAATGCATGCAGATTTTAGAGTTAACTCATTAAGTTAGGCTTGCATTCTGTGTATGTGATGTGCACATTTGTCTCTGTGTTGGGTTTAACACTATGTTTCATGTACTGACATTTTCATGGATGTTGGGACATTGTTCTCTAGAGTAGTGTTGTACTGTTACCCAGGCTGCTGCATAAAATAGTATTCTTATCTGCGTAAAGATTTAATGTAAGCATCTGTTCTTACTTGATTCCCTTTTCATTGATCAATTGTGTCCAGGAATTATTTTTGGACAAAATTGGCACTTCAGGACAGGCCGAGGAGAGGTTGGCTTTACATAAACTTTTCACGGCACTGCTAAATGATTTTTTCTCTTCCCCTACTTATTTTGGTATTTAAATTGTACCTTGAGATTTAATTGCTGCAGCAGCTGTATTGAACTGACATTCTATTCCTGTCACTTGATTCCTGACAGTTATTATGTGGGCCATTAATGTTTACACATTGAATCCTTCACACTTCTAAACTTTTAGGGAAGAAGAGAAAAAATGAACTGCTTTTGTATGGTCTACTTTATTGTTTTTGCTTATGTGGGAGTCTTATGTTATGTAGAAGGTTTCTCGTTTCTTTCTGACTAGAGATGCTGGGTAAGCATCAAGCTATTAAATTGTCTGCCTCAGACAGTCAGACACTCTCATCTAAGCTGAAATTAGGGGGATGATAAATCAACTAATCTGTGATATATTCTTTTTTAGATTTTTTGCTCACATCTATAATTGTCCCTCATGACGTGTATCTGATCTGTATTATCTACTAAGTATACTGCGCTAGTAAATGCCACCTCTTCTAGTTACAGTTCCATGTATGTAGAGTTTTGCTTTTTCAATGAAAGAGTATGTTTCTGTCTTGCCTATGATTTATTGTGGAGGTTTTAGGGTACTGTTATTATCTGTATTATTCTGTCCTCTTGAAGTATCTGTCTCATAATCTCTTGGTGGTTGATTCTGTTGACCAATCCATATAAATATCTGAACTGGATTGATCTCTTACACTATCTTTTCTCCGATTCCAGTGGTGATCCTCAGGCCTCTGTCCAACCGATGACTCCTCTCAAGCTAGATGAGCATCCTCAAGAAAGGACAAATTCAGAAGCCATGGTAGCTACCTGGAGCTCTAAAATTATGTTTTCAGGCTTTAATCTACATTTAATTTGATTTTGATTTACATTATATGTTCTTAAGATGTATTTTTGGCATTTCTTGTTTTGTTAGTTCGATACACAATACCATAAGTAGAAATGTCCACCAGAAACTTAGATTTCTATCCAGTGAAGATCATTTTTCCACGTGCAGGTTGATGTTGAAGATGCTGATGTTATGGACTATGCTCATGCACCTTGTACTCCTGGATTGGTGGAAGAGCCTAACTTGTCCAATGTCCAAGAGGCTTCTGCTTGTGATGACCATCTGGAGGGGGAATATCATTTAATGGAATCTACTGTGAAAGAAAATGCTAAAATTGTTACTTCTGAGGGTAAACAAGAGGCGGATTGGTTATCGCGAGATGATGTAAATTCTAATGCCAGTTCTTGGATGCCGTCTGATGTAAATTACCATTCAGGTGGCTTGGAAACTGAAAAAATAAAGCCACAGGGAGAAGAATCTGCTTGTACTAAAGCTACTTTGGAGCATGTGAATTTGGACAAACCTTCATCAATATCCGGACCATCTTCTGATTTATCTAATCAACTAGAAGCTGTAAACCCAGCATCAGAATTAGTTGAAAAGATCACTGAGGCGTCTGTTGTTCCTGCGGCAAAAGATTTGCAGAATGAAGTTGTCAACAACAATAAGAGCAACTTTCCCTCAGCAAACGAGCCCAGTGATGATCCCCAAGGTCCCAGAGATATTGTCTTGGCGGACAGTGATCAAAATACTTCTCGTTTGACTGGCACTCAACAAGTCTGCGAAGTTGTAACATTGACAGATCAAGCATTACTTGGGGTAGAAGGTCCTGTTAGTGTGGGAAGTGCAGGTGAGCTGGATAAACCATTCTGTGATGCATCAGAAGTAGGTGCTAAAATCCAAGGTTCTGAGAATCCTGAAACTCTGGCTCATCAGGAACCTAAACATTCGAACTTGTTGAACCCTGATGTTCATGAAAACATGGCAGGTACTGAAACTCAGTTTCTCAGGCCATGCAGTTCCAACCCAGAACAACCTCACATACCAAATTCTGGACATGACATATCAATGAATCCGGACTTACAATCTGATACTGCTACCTTGGGTTCATTAGAAATTTCTGGACGAGAGGAGACCGTTACGCTAGGTTTGTCTGTTGAGCTAAATACTTGCTAACATAAATGTAATTGTGCAAATTCTGAAAAGTTCTAATTAATTTCTTAAGGACATTTAGTCTTATCAAATCCTTTTTGGGCAATTAGTCCTACTTTTTGAGGGTAATTTGAACAAGTTCTAAAGTCTAAAAGGAGTGTTACTGTTTCCATCTTTTCCCACCATCTTTTAAATCCAGAATTTTTCTATTCTAAGTGTCTCTAATTCCTCATTCCATCATCTAACTCTTATTTTGTTTAATACGTGGAAGAAGAATTTTTTTGTAGGGTTCAGAACTTCTCGGGAAACACTTACTAAAAGTAGTTCTGTAGGCGATTAATGGCTTTTTGATCTATGCAGTAGTCCGTGGTTGTGTATTGAATAGTTTTCATTTTATCAGGTGGAGCATGCCATGTAACTGATGATTCGGAACAAATTTCAAAGGAAAACCACGTAGAAGAACTTGTTCCACGTGAAGATGCTCATGCAGCATTCAGCAAACTTCACGGTCAAGTGGGTAGCATATATTCAGAGCTTAGGCCAGTGGATAATTTAAATAATTCTGTGGAAGCTGATTTACCTGCTCCTGAGAAACTACTGTCAGTAATAGCAGGTCAAGCTGATATACACACAGACATGCTAGCAGAGGCTAGTCCAAGGGACTTAGTAGGGCTCGATGAAGATGATGCTGGGAGCAAACTATACTCAGGCAGAAAACGTAGTTTTACTGAAAACGCATTGACAGAGCACGGTTTGAATTCAGTCGAATCTTCAAGGGCGGTCCGTGCCAAAAGAATTACAGAATCTGTTCCTGATGATGATGATTTGTTGTCTTCTATTTTAGGTATGTCTAACTTTCTTGTTGATCTGTGAAATGTGGACACTCTTGACACGTATCAGACGTTGACATGCCTTAGACATGCTGGACCATTTGCCTAACGCTCTATTTGGCGTGTCATATTATTTATGTAATTTTTAAAATTTCCAACATGCAGATGACATGGTCTCAAAATGCCCAGGATATGTACACTGCATCATCTGTCCTATATTTTTTATAATTTTGTTATGTGACACATTAAAGGCACAACAAACCCCCATTGATAAAGTTTGCAATACAAAATTAGAAAAAAAAAAAGTTATTAAAACATTTTTGAGAAAGGTTAAGATAATATGAGAAGAGTTGTATGAATTTCATGTTAATTTGTTTTATATCTACTGTATGCACATGGCTATTTAATTTAGTTAGCACTGAGTATTGAAGTAAAGTTATAATTTATAACTACATAGTTCTTTGAAGTGTTTTAATTGGGGCGTCCTTTGAAAAATCGTGTTCACCTTTCAGTTCATGTTGAGTCCGTATTCCATGTCTGCATCTGTACTTCATGGATTTTAACTATTTTAGACACGATTCCTCGAGGGGGTTCAGAGGTGAAAATATCCCTTACTTTTCTATGAATGCCTTCTGATTTGTGGGAACAATATTGTCTCAGTTGGAAGAAGATCTTCAGTTTTGAAAGTAAAGCCATCTCCTGTTGTTTACGAGGTAACATCTATGAAACGTGCTCGTTCTGCTCCACGCACTGGTGCTGCCAAAAGAAAAGTGCTCATGGATGATACAATGGTTTTGCATGGCGAGTATGTTTCCCCTCTTGCCAGCAATACTACATTAACTTCCTCTACAAGCTTTTTATTTTAATTAAATTTCATCAGTTTACAAGGATGCATGGAGTTTTCCTCATCTACTAAAGTACATTAACTAATGGTGTGCAGCGTGTGGAATGCATATTTCGCATATAATCACTAATTCCATTTTAGTGATTATATTGACTTTTCTAATAATTTCCCATCCGCCCGATTTTTTATTTCATTTAGATGTGTTTGGCACAGACATGATGTGTGCTTATTTGGCTACCATTATATCTTTGACATTATCGGCTATTAAATGCATCTGACTTGTTGCATTTTTCCCTCAGTGTTCCTCATCGTAGTTCAGAGCTTTCTTGTCAAGTGTTTTAGGTTTATGGTGGTGAACTTATTTGCTAGCTTGTTCAGAAAGTTCGTGTAACTTACGTACTCTATGTTTCCTTGAAAGTACAATACGCCAGCAGCTGATGAATGCTGAGGATGTTCGTCGTGTCAGAAAGAAAGCTCCCTGTACACGGCCTGAAATTTCGATGATTCAGAAACAATATTTGGAAGATGAAATTTTTCTTGAACCAATATTTACTGGTGAGTTTAAAATTCAATTATATGTGCTCTTGAAATGTATTTTCCTTGTGAAAATTTGACTCTTGTTTATAGATGACATTTGATCGTGTCTATTAATTGCTAATTGGCACATTGTCAGAGAACAACAATTCAACTCCCCAACCAGCTATGTCACACCTTATTTTCTTTGAGTGGCCAATTTTGTTTGAAAAATAGGTATCATATAAGTTACATATTTATTATTAATAAGACCTTTGCTCATAACATGTTTTGGCCTTAAGGAAGTCTCTTTTCATGTGTCAACTTGTATCCCAAGTAGATGGTGTTGAATTACCTAGTTTAGTGCATTTAGATTTCCTAAACAGGTGCGGGACTGGTTCCATGAAGTCTATAATGAGTAAATACATGAAAGATCCTTGAAATTCTTTTGTTTTTTCATCAGAAGAGACCATTAGTTTATTTCTGGTCTGTTTAAGGGGAATGTGTATCCTTTTCTTGATAATTCAATATCTTGCAAGATATATTTGTAACTTCATTTGACAAACTTTATTCAATGCAATCACTTTATTGAATTTGACATCCTTTCTTAGGTTTGTCAATCGAATTGGCATCTTTGCACGGTCAAGCATATGACTTGAGTAGAATTAGAATCTGCCAAAATGATATAAATGGCGCTTCATTTGATACTGTGGCTGAACCCAATTTCCATAATGGCGAAAACAATGCATTCATTGAAGCAGCAGTTGAACCAAGATTAGCTTCCCAAAATGATGAAAATGGCATGAACAGGGACATAAGAAAGGATGAAGGGTCTGACGGGCCTAACGGCACAGAGCAAATAGGGATGGGAGAAAACACTGAACTTTTGGTAGACGGGAATAATGAAGTGGCTGGACATAATGAGATTCTGGTGGACGAAAACATGCTGGAGACATCCAATGCTGCCAGTGTAAAAGTTCATATCTGTCGAGAGCCGATGTGTCCTACTAATGATGGTGTGGAGCCTGATGTTTCACAGCAGGATCTTTTGAAGGATGTAATTGAACTAGAGACAAGTGATAAATATGCTGATGCAGTAAATCCCGCTGTTAATGAGGGAGTCATGTCATCACCCATCATTGATCACACTTCAGGTGATATGGATGATACTCCTGCTGGTATGGTTCAGACAGCTTCTTTGAATGAGACCAGTGAGACAAACTCTTCTGTGAATGTGGACGAACCAGTCAATTTACCTGATCAGAAGATAGATGCACCCTTTCTTGAGCTGGATATTTCGGTGGTGGATGTGAGCAATGATAAGGCGATTGGTAAAGATGAAGTTACAGATAAGGATGGTGATATTATTGTAGAAGATGAAACTGAACCTAGCACATTGTTTAATGTTCTATCAGAGGTTTCTGGACATGGTGCAGCAGTTGAACAGCTACCGGATTCCAATCATGGAGAATTGGAGTGTAATGTCCTGAGTGAAACCGATAATGGTCCTTTTGGCGAACAGAAGACCGATGATGTTCTGTCTGGCGAACAACCAATAGGCTCATATCCAGAACAAAGCAGTGTGCATTTGGAAGATGGTTTCTTGAATGATGATGAAAATCCAATTCAGAAGGAAGACTATCGTCCCAATATGACAGATGCAGAAAT
>CAIGRN010176439.1:0-12824 GCA_903798345.1 Fraxinus anomala
GTGTTGAGATTAAGCCCCTGTTTGTGTACCATTAATTTAAAAAATTATTCGCTACGGTAAGATTCTCCATCACACATTCACCCAATAAAATATTCTACACACAAACCAATAAAGTTACTTTAAATTTCAACCATACATTCTCCAAAAAATATTATTCATTACTCCATTTTTCTACAATCATGGAAGACAAACACACACTTAGATACATTTATTGATCAAAGAGATCAACATCTCACACTAAGTTTAAATTCTCTAACTCGAATTAACGTCCTGGAGGACAATTAATTAATATTATATTTGACAAATCTATGGTATGCCTTAAATGTGATAACATTCGATTCTAATACAAAAATCTTCAGAAGAAAATGGAGCAATTTGCAAAGATTGTCCCATTGAGGAGATATATACTCTTAGTGAGTATTTAGACATAACAAATTCTGAAATCTCATAATAGGATCGGGTACCGAAAATAATGATACTTGCAATATCTTAATAAATTATGTTATTATGGAGAAAGAAATTGAATCAGAAAGAAAAAGTTATTGAAAACATTTTTTTTTATATAATTTATCACAAATTATTAAGTGTGTTTTTTAATTTCATCAAAGTTGTAAACATCATATTCATCAAATTCTTCAGGTACAGGATAGAGCAAATATATCTCTCTTTCAATCGAATTCTCAGTCCTAATGTCTTCATCATTGGCAGTTTGGCACCATCAGATTCTGTTCGAAAATAGTGTTGTAAGCTAGCACTTGCTGAACTTTTATTTTTATTTTAGTAAACATTCATCTAGGCTTGTATGATTGAGAAGATGATATGGCTTAAAAATGCATGTTATAATACTTTCATTATGGCATCCGAATTGGCAAAAATGCTTTTGTTAAACTCCATACATATACAAAGCATAACATTCAAAGAACAAGCAATTATGGAAGGATTATTGGACATTTTAAGTCACATCGTCATTTTTTGTCACTCAAGTTAGCAATTATGTTACCTAAAAGTTCGATAGAAATAAATGAAGTGCATAAACTGAAACAAAAATAAAAGTTCCACGATTATTACAGATGTAGAACCAAAAAAAAAAAGGTTTAGCGATCAAAGTGAATAGTGCTATGATTTGATGACTAACAATGTTTTCAACTCATTTTAAATCATGACTACATAAAATTCCCTTTTAAACCCCTCCACTCCTTTCGTACCTAATGAAACTAGAACTGATAATGAACAATAGATTTTCTTCTTTAGTAGTGTACATACAATAATACTCTTAAAAATCATGTCACTAGTGTTGATTTTGTTGCAGGAACTATTTGATTCTGCTAAAGTACTCATTCAACTTGCCTACGTACTTTCCATCTTCTAATGAATTGAAAGAAATCAAGATTTCAGTATAGAAAGAATGGAGCTACTAAACAATCCACCAAAGCGTTTCACTACCCCTGATTCCAAATCATTTGCCATGTTCATAAGAGCATTGATTGAGGAACTTCTACAGATCCATTTTGGAAGCCATTTCATGGATGAACTGTTCAGGAGATATGAAGAAAAAGTTGAGTAATCTAAACTTCTGTCGAATCCTAATAAGAATTCTATGTTGACATTTGTCCTCCTCAAGTGCAAGCGGATGACTTGATATTCGATCTCTAAGTTCCTACATGATATAGATGATGGGGTCGATCTTTTGATTTTCATTTGTTCTTTCTAATGCAGACTTGTTTGCTACACCTTCTTCCGTTGTGCAGTCCTATTGTCATAATAAAAAAAAATATTAGCAATAATATATGTTGTGCTTTGATGAAAGATGTAATAAATGTTTGTCTAAATATTTTCAATCATATCTTGTAGTTGTTAAAGGTAAAACCCCCTCTTTACAAAAACATCGAGCCCCTGTTTTTCTACCATTAATCTAAAAAATTGTTTGCTACAATAAGATTCTTCACCATACATTCACCCAATAAAATATTTTATACACAAACCAATAAAATTACTTTAAAATTTAAACCACACATTCTCAAAAAAAAAAAAAATATTCATTACTCTATTAATCCATTAATGATAGAGCAACATTATTCTCAATGGCTTGGGTAACTGGAACCCGTTAAAAAATGATGATGCTACTGCAACTAGAACTAGATCCAATTTCACTTGCATATGTCTTGATATGGATGTTATTGTCACTATATTGGAGTGAATTAGAGTGGGGACTGATAAATTTGTGAATTGGCGAAATGTAGTGTACAAGGATAATACCCATTATTGTCGAATCTGTCTTCATTTCGTATATGACTCCTAACATTGTCTTTGAAGAAGGAAAGGGGATGAAGGAAAATGTAAAAGTTATAATCCATCTAAAGATGCAAGGGAGGGGGAAAATACAAATATAATTAAAGAAAAATAGAGAAATACAACCTCAGAATTGAAGTCAATTATAGACAAGAAGAAGAGTCAAGTGGATTTTGATAATATTCCACAAAAGAGTGAAGTTTTACGACAAGGAAATGCATCAACCAGATGCCCAATTGCGTTATGAACCTAATATACATAAGAAGGAATTAGAAATCCACCTTGTAACACTTGAATTTGAGTTTTGCTTTGAGTGCAACAATAATATCAAACTAAGTTTTGTTCTCAATATATTTGGGGTAATATATTTCATGTCATATCTCAATAACATCAAACAAAGTTACAGTGTAACATGTCGAGATTTGAGACCAATTCCTTTATTTACCCACAAAAATTACATGGAAACTTTTGAATCAGAAAAAATAATCACGGGCTGTAAAGGCAGATACTCTCATCATATGAAAAAATTATAAAAATCATATAGAATGTATCACGCACCCCAAACCCCTCAAATATTGTAAAAAAAAATAAAAAATAAGATGCTAACTTTTATTAGTCTCACCAATTTCTTTTATTTAAATGACCTACAGAGAGAACAAGAAAAATCAAGATGATAAGCTTACAATTTTTCCTCACAAAAACCCTCAAGCACACTAGAGAAAAATTCATATATGACCGAGTGAGGCTACAAAAGATCCCCAAGTCTCATCCTAAAATAGTCTCCGACTGTATTAAATTTGGGAGAATAAAACATTAAGGGAAAGAATTTATTTATAAGAACACACAACATGAGGAACTCTTGAATTCTATTTGATGTCCCATTAAATGTATAATGATAAAAGGATTCTATTTTAATTAGATAATATCTAGTCAAAATCCTAACAATCTCTATCTTGACAATGAATTGTGTTAGGTTTAGGCATTCGAATGAAGTAATTCTCATTGATTTATTATTCACTATTCATTGGTATTTATAATACATATGGGATTAGCTATAATAGAAAACCAAACTAATCTAGGAATGAATATATCCAATATATGTGACAAAGGAAATAATATCTCTAAATCTCTAAATACGGTAATACTCTCCCTCAAGTTGGAGCAGGAAGGTCCGTAATGCCCAACTTGCGAGTGAAATTGTGAAATAGTTCCTTCCCAAGAGCTTTGGTGAGAATGTTAGCTAGTTGGAGCTTGGAGGAGACATGTGTAGGAATAATGAGGCCAGACAAAAATTGCTCACCTACAAAATGGCAATCAATTCCAATATGTTTAGTGCGGTCATGAAAAATAGGATTGTGAGTAATATAGAGAGCAGCTTCATTATCACAGTAGAGTAAAATATGTTGTATATGAAGAACAGCAAGGTCACACAGAAGGGATTTGAGCAAGACAAGTTCACAGGTGGTTATAGCCATTGCTTGGTATTCAGCTTCAGCAGATGAACGAGAAATAACAGCCTGTTTTTTTGTTCACCAAGAGATAGGACTGGCACCAAGAAGAATGAAAAACCCAGTCGTGGGGCAAGGAGTGGTAGGACAGCTTGCGCCAAGAAGAATAGAATATGCCATATCCCGGAGAGCTTTTTAGGTAATGCAGAACATGAAGGGCAGCTTCGTGATGAGAATCTCGTGGGATTTGCATGAATTAACTCAGCATATTAACAGAGAAGGAGATATCTGGCCGAGTGATAGTGAGGTATTGGAGCCGACACACTAACCGTCGATATGAACCGGATTAGAGAGAGGATTGGCATCATCATGAGTAAGTTTCAAATTCCGATCTATGGGAAAATCAGCAGGCTGTGACCTCCAAACAGCTAGAATCAGCGAGGATGTCCAAAGAATATTCTCTCTGGTCTACAAAAATACAAAGTGGTGACCGGGTGATCTCCAGACCAAGAAAGTATTTCATTGTGCTTAAATCCTTGATTTTGAGCCTGTCATCAATAGGGGTGGGCGTGGGTTAGGTTGGGTTGGTTTTTGCTACAATCCAAACCCAATCCTACATGGTCGGTTTGATCTAAAATCAAACTAACCCAATCCGTGTAAATGTTGAAACTCAACCCTATCCAATCCAACCCAATCAAGTGTCGATCGGGTTGGGTTGGATTGGTCGGTTTGCCAAAGACATGCGGTATTTAGTAAGAATTAAATAACTCACCATCTTGATTTAAATTTCAATCTAAAATATTACATAATTTCCCTTTGCATGTATAACATCTGAAACTTTCTTTTTCTATATTGCAAACTTATCATGTGGAATTTAGATATATTTTAGAGTGCGCCAAACCAAACAACAACAACAACAACATATAAGCCCATAAACAACTTTTTCTTTCAAATTAGCATATAAACAATGCCCTAAATTATTAACTTTTCAACCAATTTTCGTTCAAACAATGAATTCACAGAAAACATTGATGAATCAGCATTAAATCTGAATCAGCCAGATTGTTTCCCAAACCTCATAAAATATGCAAAGTTCATAATTCTAAAGGAAAGTAAAATCAAAGAATTACGTACCAAATTTCTCTCTGACTTTCGTAGTCATGAGTAGCCATTGTTGCACCAATCAAGAAATCTTCCAGTTTAGGAGAGGAATTTGGCACCATAGCGATTTGAGAGTGGAGAGTGGAGAGGCGATTTGAGAAGCGAGTGGAGAGGCGACTGGGCTTTTAGGGTTTTGCTTTTCAATTTAACGTGTTTCCCTTTTCTTTTATTTTTTTAATTTTTAATGTAGTCAGGTCGGATCGGTTTGGATCGGGTTTAGGTTATTAACCCATAACCTGACCCGACTACCCAACCCAATACCCAATACCCACCAAATAAAGGCAAAAAATCTTATCAAATCGATCGGTTTGAGTCGGGTCGGGCGGTTTGATCTGATTGGTTTGGGTTTTGCCCACTCCTAGTCATCAAGGAAATTTTTGAGAGTAGTGATGGCAGAGAGATCATTCCCTATGACCAAAATGTCATCAACATAGACAAAGATAACAGTAAAAGAGGAGCCAACAGTCCGAGTAAAAAAGGAGTGATCAACCGTAGATTGAGTAAAACCATCAGACAGCAAAATAGAAGATAGCTTCGAGTACCAATTACAGGAGGCCTGCTTAAGACCATAAAGAGATTTTAGGAGATGACAAACACGAGTCTCCCCCTCTCGACCACATCTGGGAGGAAACATCATGTAGATCTCCTCATGTAAATCGCCATGAAGGAAAGCATTATTGACATCAACTTGATGGAGATTCCAACTACGGGCTGTGACAATGGCCAATACACAACGGACAGTAACAAGTTTGACAACAAGGGCAAAAGTATCATGATAATCAAGGCCCTCTACCTGAGTGTAACCCTTGGCTACCAACCGAGCCTTATACCTTTCAATGGAACCATCCGCATGGAGTTTAGTTTTGAAGACCCACTTATAACCAATAGGTTTCTTACCAAGTAGAAGTGGTGTAAGAACCCAAGTATTATTAGTATCAAGTGCCTGAATCTCCGCATGTATAGCATCACGCCAGTGGGAATGCTTAGCAGCTTGAGAGTAACGAGTAAGGTCAGAGAAGTGTGTGAAGGTAGATAAAAAAGTAAAATGATTAGGGAAAAGATTATTTTGTTCGGGTGTTGAGTGGGTAATGAAGGCCGACACTTCTGAGTGAGAAACAGGTTGAACAAGCTGTTGGGTCTCCTCTTGATGTAAAATTGCATAGTAACAACCAATTGAAGGAAGAGGGTCTGTGGCTAGGATTTGTGAGCATAGTTGTTGAAAGCTATCATTCAAGCCCATTAGGAATTGATAGACTCGATCAGAATCTTGAATTGCAGAGAGTAACTTGTCGGCACCACGGGTATAGGGATGGTTTGGTTGTAAAGAAGAAAATTCATCCTAGATTTCTTTCAATTTACCATAGTAGGCAGTGATGGACTGGTGATCTTTGTGGAAATTGGCGAATTCTCGCTTAAGTCTGAAAATCTTGGTTTTGTTACTCTGTTGAAAACGAGTTTCCAATTTAACCCAAAGGTCATGTGGTGTATCACAATAGATGAGACTCCATGTAAGAGAACGGTCGATCGAGTGAAGAAGCCAAGACATAATCATGTCATAACATCGATCCCAAAGGATGGCAGCAGCGGTGTCATCTGTTGGACGTTTAATGTTGTTGAGGGCAAAATCGAGCTTGTTTTTAGCATTGAGGGCTTGGGTTATGGCACGACGCCAAGCATGATAGTTGTCGCTATAGAGGGGTACATCTATGAGAGATCGGTTGGTCTAAAGAATGTAGAATTAAGGAGAACCAACATCTGTGGAAGATTTTGCAACAGGGGCCAAATTATTTTCAGCCATGAAGAAGGTATGGAACAGTTAGGCCTTTCGCTCTGATACCAGGTTAGGTTTAGGTATTGGAATGAAGTAATTCTCATTGGTTTATTATTCACTATACATTAGTATTTATAATACATATGAGATTAGTTATAATAGGAAACCAAGCCAATCTAGGAATGAATATATACAATATATATGACAAAGGAAAAATTATCTCTAAATACGGTAATAAATTGTGTTCTCTAAATAAGATTTCTTCAATATCTCTTCCAAATCGATCTCTTCCTTCATCTTGGTCGCGTCACTTGAAAAATTTAGATGAACCTTTTATTTTATAGTTGCAATTCTTAAGAAAGAGAATTATCGTACATACACACTTAGAATCAACACCTTCTAAAAACTTTAAATCGGCTCATGTCACCGATAATTATGGTTTAGCCAAATATATTGAGTATCACTTGGACCTTTTTACACCTTAGTTATATAGGGTTATATCATATGTAATGTGTTAATTTAAGTATGTAGGTTAGAAAGATCTAAACCCTAATTAGGGTTGGAGTCATTTATGGGAGGGTTCAATAAGTTTTCTATACATAATAAGTGGCTAGGTCCCTCTCCTCTCCATGTGTTTTTATTGGTTTGCCCCATTGATGGTTAATACTTTCGTGAAAAGCAAGGAGAGGAAGATTTAGTTACTTATATTTGCATTCAAGATGTCTTCAACAAGTCTATCTCTTAAACTATGAATTTAGAATTGTGATTCTTGTTTCTTGGTAAGACTATTATTAAATATAACAATTGGTATCAAAGTTATATGCTAAGATCAGAATCCTTCATAAAATTGGCATTTTTTTTAATTCCTACTTTTGAATTATAAAATAGTTAACACCCAATTTTCACCATCGACTTTCCCGATATACTCCAGTACACATATCAATATCTTTGGAATTTTGCATGTCCTCACAAATATTTGAAGTTAAATATATAGATATGGTTAAACTTCTTGAAGATTGCTTTGGTCTAGAAATCTCCTTAGGTGTTGATATTTTGAAAATCGATGTAATCTTGTTAATTAATTTCATGATATGTTTTAAGAGTATCTTAGAGTACGTTGTATTGTTAGCCTAAAGGTAACTTTATAATTTTGCACTTAGGCTCTTATCGTAATAAGGTTCAAATTAAATGAAGAACCTTCTATGATTTCATATACCTAAACAAGGCATGTCCCAAAAACACTCCTTGGAATTGATCGACTGGTGGATGCAACTGCGGCACATGAGCTATTATGCTTTTTGAATGCATATTCGAGATGTAATCAGATCCTCATGTATGGACCAGATAAGGAACACTACCTTTGTAACAGATCAAGGGTAATATTATAATTATTATTATTATAAGGTAATTCCATATGACAGAGACAATCTATCCTGATATGGAAAAATTAGCTATCGCTTTAGTTGTAGCATTAAGAAAAATTAGCTATCGCTTTAGTAGAACTAGGACAGTTTGAAATAAGTTATAAGGGACAATCTGTAATCAAAGCGAAACCGTTAGCAAATTTCATTGTGAAACTTTCGTATGTCCCCACTCCTAAGGTGGAACCTGAAAAGGAAGTATGGAAGTTATTTATAGACAGATCATCAGGAAACACTAATGTCCATAACAAACCAAGAGGGGCACAATCTGAATTGCGTATTGGGCACTAGCTAAATGTGAAACCTTATTATCAAGATTACGATTGGCAAAGTAAATGAAAGATCGAAGTATAGAAGCAAAGAAAATTCGCAGTTAGTAGTAAATCAGGTAAAAGAAAGGTTCGTGGCCAAAGATAATATGGTGGCCGCTTATTTGGCAGAGGTCATAAATTTGTCACAATACTTCAATAAATTTGGACTTTCACAAATCCTTAGAGAAGAAAACGGGTACGCAAATGTGCTATCAAAATTAGCAAGCACTAAGGATGCAGATTTATCCAAAATCATACCTGTAGAATTGCTATCAAAACCATCTATTAACCAGAAAATGGAAGAGAATATGTGGATACAGGGAAAAGCATCATGGATGTAGGAAAGTATATCTTATCTAAAAGATGGAATGCTCCCTGAAGGTAAAAAAGGAAGCGCAAGAAATGTGAATAAAAGCCGCTAGATACATATTAGAAGGTGGTATCTTGTTCAAGTGAGGAGACGTGCTACCTTTGCTTATTTGCTTAATTAAAGACGAAGCTATACTTAATGAAGGGAAAACATTAGGAATATGTGGAAATCACGTTAGCGGGCATTCCTTGGCATAGAAAGCTTGAAGCAAGGGTATTATTGGCCCTATGTGAGAAATTATGCTATGAGTTTCGCTAGAAAATGTAAACAAATGTTAGAAATTTCACCAATACTGCGACAACCCATACAAAAATTGATAACCAGTAGCAGCCCCTGGCCTTTTGCAAAATGGAGTATTAACTTCTTTGGACCATTGCTTAGGGTATGAAATTCATGATCGTGGCCATAGATTATTTCATTAAATGGGTAGAAGCAGAACCCCTTGCAAATATCATTGAGGCTAATACCCATAAATTCATATGGTAAAATGTTATTTGTTGATTCGGGGTACCGAACTCTATAATATTATATAATGGCACGCAATTCAAAGAAAAAAAGTTGAGACCCACGTGTGACGAATTGGAAATCCCCAGACATTTTTCTACTCGACACTACCCTTAAGCTATAGGACAACTAGAGACAGTAAACAAAACGTTAAAAAGCATCTTAAAAAGGAAGTTGGATACTGCGAAAGGATAATGGCTTGATGAACTGTCACAAATTTTATGGTCGGTCACATAACCACTAAGACAAACGTAAGAGTAACTCCTTTTTTCTTAGCTTATGGATAGCAGCCATGGCTGCAATCGAAATCGATTTAAAGAATATGATATGACAAAAAAACAAAATGAAGAGGCTATGAAAGCAATCTTAGACCTTGTAGCGGAGGATTCTCAGATTAAGCTCGTCATATATCTAAAGATGGAAAGATATTTTAGGGAAAAATTTCAGGATGAGGGACTTGGTATTAAAGAAAGTCTTTGTCGCAGCCAAATAAATAAGCTCCAGTTCATTAGGCCCAAAATGGGAAGGGCCATATACAGTTTCCGAAGTACTTGGGTCAGGAACGTATAAGCTCACGGATGCAAATGGAGAATTTCTTAAGCATCCTTGGAACAACATGTACTTAAAAAATATATCATAAAAAGCGGATTCAATAAAGTTATATGATTGCTAAGAAAGAAATCTTATTCCAAAATTCTTATTGATATAAAGAAAGTTTACGAGACTGGAGTATATTTGTATGCGAACTAATCTAACATTGCAAATTAATCTAACTAGGAAATATACATTGTGAACTAATCTAATCGATAAATATATCCTTCCTAACTTCTGAGGTTGCTTGAGCCAGAAGATAAGAAGCTGACCGAAAGTCTTTTGATGGAATCAAGTTTGGTAAAATAGAACGTAAATGTTTGATAGTTCATGGTACAGCAGTCAGCAAGGCCATCATCCTTCCACCTTAGGCGATCCTTCCCAGATGCACATAAATTGAAAGTGCAAAAATATGACAAATTTTCAAGCTTCTGAATCATTCTCTGCTACCTTCTGAATCATACTCACTAGTGTCGAAATCACACATGTTTGGCAATAACATGGGAGAAGAAAGATTATGTTAATTATAGAGTTTCCTTCAATCATATGAGAGATAACTAAGAAAACAAAGAAGGATACATAAATGCAGTGTAATTGGTAAAGACAATGGAAGGTCGTTAACAATGTTTAGAATAATTCCTGGAGGGGGAACCAATCCCTCCAAAGAATCAGCAGCGAAAAAAATATCGAAACACGTATTTCGCGATAAAGAAAAAAAATGACGACTAAGAGCATGGGGTATATATTTAGTTTCTAGAAACACATCTCTACTAATGAATCCCAACAGACTCAATATCAGCCATAGAGAAATAAGGTAATCTCAACATTCGAACATGAAAAGGCATATAAACAAACAATCTTAAGCAAGTGTGTATGTCACACGCATTAAATGGTACGAGTCAAAGGTACGTTTCATATAATCATGTGTTAATTAACATAATGATTGAAAACGTTTTGCCTAACCATGCAATAATTATCATTAAGTATATAAGAGCAAATTGAAAAATACAAGACTTCAAGTTCACAGTCCAAATATAAATAGTTATATTCAACTTGGGGGACTATTTTTTGAATAATGAAATTTAAAAGAAATGAACAAGCGAAGTAACCTTGCTATGCGAGCTTAAAAAGCGTGAGGCTAAGAATAAACTCAAGAACTTGCAGATAAGAGGGTGAGCTACCGCCCTTGCAAAAATCATAAGTAACATGCATGTGTAAATAATTAAAGTACAACTAATGAGTACATGACATGTAAGTCAATGAATAAAATGTGAATGCATAATAGAATTAATTAGAAACCCACCATTAAATGACCGACACCTGTCATTAGCTAAAAAGACTCAATTGTCCCAAGGTTTCCAAGGAAATCTACAAGTAGTCCCGCCTAAAATAAAAAAAGGATCCAAATTCAAAGATGTCCCTCCCAAATAGTTATTTCTCCTCTTGTTCTTTTCTGAGCGTCAATTATTGTAACTACATAAGAGAAAATCATTGTTAAGTGAGAGACATTTGTTGATTATAATTTTGTAGTCAACAACAATGAAAAAACATCACATTCTTGACTTGAGTTTTTGTAAGAGAAAAGAAATGAACAAAGTACGGAATAATTTCTTTCAAAATATTAAGATGTCAAGATGAATGGTGATGGGAATGGTAACATCCTGACACAATTCGTCTCACCCCNATTTCTTTCAAAATATTAAGATGTCAAGATGAATGGTGATGGGAATGGTAACATCCTGACACAATTCGTCTCACCCCGAATATTAAACAGGCATGTCTCGAATTTCCTGAACATGTCCCGAATCTATTTATTTAATTTAATTTTATATTTTTCAATTTAAATTTTATTTTTAAAAATTAATTAATTAATCGAGACAATAGATGTAGATTTTTAATCCATGTTCCGAATCCTCGATGGGATGGGGATGGTAAAGTCCATCTCGCCTCGTTGGTATCTCTAAATGACGAGATTTAGGGAGTTTTCCAAATCAATAGAAGATGATAATATAGAATGAAAAATTAAGAAAAAAAATCAAATTAAAAAAATTATAGTTTATAAGGCAGTAAATGTTCTGCATTTAACAATGAAAATCTAAATGGGCTGCATATTTCAATTTTCAGATACTTGAAAACAATGAATGTTAATAACACATTTCACGAAATACACAACTTTTCAATTACACATTTCATCAATTTTTATTAAAATCTGTTAAAAGTTTTACTTTAATCCAGTGTTCTAAAATACACGCATATGCTCGATGCATTTTCGAAGCGCTTCACATATGTATTATACGAGTGATAATGTGGTCAACCCATTTCGTGGACTAAATATTCAAGATTGAACGTCAAAATGCACACGCATTTTATTTAAAAATTGTAACAAAATTAGCCTAACAACGCTCAGTCCATTTTTATAACTTTAAAAAAAAAGTAAATTGATTTCAATAAACATCAAATTAGCCCAAATAACTCAAACTCATGAATTATATACAACGATGTGCAAGGTTTTGAAATTTAGAAGAATATAAGGTCAATACAAATTTTTCGTAGAGTTGCAAACTATCTACGTCAAACCCAATCCTTTTTTTTCTTTGGTCTCCCTCTAGTTTTATTAATAAGTGATACTAATAATGCACAATTTTAAATGGTTGATGGTTGTCATGATGACGATGATGAGATTGACGTTGATATTTTATCATCTACAAGAGGTAATATAAATATTTGAATTGAAATAAAAGAGCTCAATGAAGATAATTTTGCATTAGATAACATGGAAGATGACTTGGATGAAGAATAAAAGATTGAATGGGAATTGGATAAAGAGCTAGACAAGATTTAGGATTTTTCAAGCTGATGTTTGTGTCTAATCTAATCGTAGGAATTGATTATCAAGTAATTGTAGTATTTATGATTTTGAGTAATATGTTCTTATTGAAAAATTGAAGAATATGTATA
>CAIGRN010176443.1:0-15006 GCA_903798345.1 Fraxinus anomala
TTGTGGCCAGTTCTTGATGTAATTCGTTATTTTGAGTCTGTAACAAAATAGGTGGACTATGACTCCATCATCTTGATTTAATTTTCTATTCAATTAGATTCAAAATTGTGAGCCTACGGGACATAGAAATATGTAATTCTTATAATTGTTGAATCCTAAAATTGATTGAAGACCTAGAAGACAAGATGAACAAGATCAAGAAATTACAATTAAAAAAATTTGCTTGCGTGACAGAACTCTACTTATGTAGGCAGACTGCCTATGTGGCAGAATTCTGCTTGCATGGAAGCAGCTGAATTCATGTTGATTTTTGGTCCATGTGCTTTTTGCGAATCACGTCGGATCTAAATAAGTTGAATTCAAAATTAATTAATTTTTTTCAGGTACGGTAGCTGAGTCCTATTGCTGTTTGGATTGTTGTTGTTGGATTCTTTGAGTTTTTATGGACAGGAGATTTAGGTTAAATATTGAAGTTGGGTCCAATTAGTTTTTTTAATTTAATTCCTGAGTTGTTTTTGGGCTACAAATAATTGTTAATTTATCGTTTATGAATGCTCTAAATTATTATTTGGAGTATTATTGTTCTAGACATTATGACATATAGATTTATTTGTGACATTGCTCGTCTTACTATGGATAGGATGCATATCATTAAACATCGATTTTTCTTTAATTAATTTAATTTAGATTAATTTTTTTAGATGGAAAAATCGTAATAATTGAACTGTATGTTAATATGATTAATGTGAACAGTTTGTAATTATTCAAAATTCAAAATTAATTACTTTAAAAATATTAAGTGGGGGAGAGGGTGTTTATTTAATTAAAACCTATGGTCTCATTTGGTCCATAAGCAAAGTAACACGTTTGCCTCATGCTGGTATTGCAATGAACTCCTTATAGGAGGGCTGCGTTGTTCGAGTTGCTTGATTGGATTTTTTTATGATAAGATCGTCTAGATAGAATATAATTTGTAATCATCCTATACACGACGAAATTATTTTCAAGTACTTAGAGATTTAGACAAATGTTATACACTCAAATTCGAATTATCTACGAACATCCTATAGAGGCTCTTGTTTATAATTTTGGTGACCAAATAAAATGATACTATGCTTAATATAGGCATTTGTTGTTAGGTATAATTTGTCTAGTGGGAGGGTCTCAATTTGATTAGTGGACGTAGTGACCTTTCCTATAGAAAGGCATGTTGAATCACAATGATCGAGTTATCATTGCAATATTGTATTTAGATGGATCTACATATGCATTCATGCATCATATGCTAAATTATCATTCGCTGCTCAATTTTAATATGCAATAAATGGTTATTTTTCAGCAAAATGTCTCTCAGCGCATTTTTCGTTATTCTAAAACGAAACCAACTTGTCGAGGATAATTATGTAGATTGGAAACGTAATTTGATGTTTGTAGTTATTGCTGAAAAACTTGATTTTGTACTCGAGGAGGAATGTCTAGAAGAACTTATTGAGACAACAGGTAAAGCCAAGAGGGCTACGTAAGATAAGTGGATTACAATGACAAGTTGACTCATTGTTACATCTTGGCATCAATGTCAAACGTGTTACAGCAAAAGCTTGAATGTCATGAGATCTCTTATAACATATTAGAAAGCCTGAAGGGCATGTTTGGACATCAAAGTAGGAGGGCTCATTTTGAGACCATCCATACCTTGCAGAATATCCGAATAGAACTTGAAACGCTTGTGAAGGATCTCATATGTTGATTATGATTGCACACTTCAATGTGGTGGAAAATCTGGGTACAACTATTGATCAGGAAACTCAAGTTGATATGGTATTGAATTCTTTATCTGATATGTTTTCAAAATTTACTGTGGACTATCACTTGCATAAGATGGATATATGCCATTGGCTGAGTTGATGAATGAGTTGCAAAATGTGGAAAGTAGTCTTAAGGGTAATGGTGGTCATGCTCATGCGAAAATTGCTAGCTCCTCTAGTTCCAAGCCAAAAGGTGGAGTTGGAAAGAAAATGAAGAGATCTAACAAGAAGCCAGACAGCAACAAAAAACTCAAATCAGATGTAATGCTGAAAGACAAGTGTTTCCATTGTTGTCACAAAGGACACTAGAAGAAAGACTGCCTTCATGCACTAGCTAGAAAGCAGGGTGTTGGTGAATTTTTTTATTGCTGAGTCATGTTTGGTGGTTGATTTTACAAATTCTTGGGTTGTAGACTCTGGAACCACTAATCATATATGTATGTCTATTCAAGTGCTATGGGAGAGCAAAAGACTCAGTGAGGGCTAGTTTAAAATTACCGTCGACACATGAGCTATAGTTTCAGCGAGAGCAATAGGAGTAGTTTACTTTTATTTCAGTAGTGGTATGCATTTAATTCTTAGAAAATGTTATTATGTCCCGCGGATGAAGCAAAATTTGATTTTTGTTTCTTGGTTAATAGGACAAGGTTATTCTATAAACTCTGCACATAATGTACTTTATATTTCAAAGAATAAGGCTCCTATTTGTGCTGGATATTTGATTAATGGTCTTTATATTTTAAATTGTGCCACAAATGAAATAAATGTTACTTCTACAAATCATAAACAAATGTCTTACCATACTAGTGATACATATCTATGGCATCTTAAACTTGGACATATTAACCTTAATAGTATACAAAGATTGGCTAGAGATGGTCCACTTAAAACAATTAAGATCGAACAATTGCCAGTTTGTGATTCTTGTTTGGAAGGTAAAATGACCAAGAGATCCTTTATAACAAAAGAACATAGAGCCAAATAAGTATTAGAACTAGTTCATTTTGGTGTATGTAGACCTGTAAATGCACCTACGAGAGGGGGCTATGAGATTTTTTTTCACCTTTACAGATGATTACTCTAGATTTGGATACATTGGTTCGAAAGTCAGATGCTTTTAAAAAATTCATATAGTATCGAACTAAGGTCAAGAAACATTTGGGTAAGAGTATTAAGACACTTCGATCAGATCAAGGTGGAAAATATCTACAGGGACAATTTTGGGGCTACTTGACAGAAAATGATATTGTTTCTCAATTGAGTGCGCTAGGTACATCCCAACAGAATGGTGTTTAAGAAAGAAGAAATTAGGACATTGTTAGACATGGTTAGGTCAATGATGAGTTTCACAAATCTACCTATCTCATTTTGGAGATATGCAATGAAAATAGGAACATATAATTTTAACTTAATTCCTTCTAAGTTTGTTCCCAAGACTCCTCTGGAATTGTGGAATTGGTGCAAGTCCAGCTTACGTCACCTTCGAATTTGGAGGGTATCTGGCTTATGTTCAGAAAGGGACGACACAAAAGTTGGAATCTAGATCAGAGATATACCTGTTTGTGGGATATCCTAAAGTACCAGGGTATATTATTTTTACAGTCTTCTAAGTACTTTGTTAGCACAAATGCAACCTTCTTGGAGGATAAGAATGTTAATGAACGTCGGTCCAAGAATAAGGTTGTGTTGGGAGAAATGAATGGGAGCAATTCCACCTCATCAATTCCTGAAACGCGACCTCGTGATAGACAACCTTTAGTGTCAAAAATACCTAAACAATGTGCTTTGAGTAGGAGAGGTGAGTTATCATCTAATCCCATAGATTAAGTAAATGTTGAAGGTATTGAGGAGGTAATGGCATTACTTAATGGTAGTACTAACATTGATATAAACGTTATGATTCCAAACGATGCCACAGTCTTGGATCCACCACCCCTTAGACAAAGTCAGAGGGTCATCAGACCATCTTTTAGATATTTGTTAGTATGAGAGTCAAATCAAGTGATCTCCATAAAAAAAGGTTAATGATCCAACTTCATATAAGGAGGCTATGAATGATGTGGATGCATATTTATGGCAACAAGCTATGAATACGAAAATGGAATCTATGCATTCCAATCAGGTATGGGAATTTGTAAATGCACCAGAAGGGATAAAACCCATCAGATGCAAATGGGTCTATAAGAGAAAGAGAGGAACAGACGGGAAAGTAGAAATTTTCAAAGTAAGCTAGTGGCTAATGAGTTTACCCAAGGAGAAGGCATCGATTACGAGAAGACCTTCTCACATGTGGCTATGCTTAAGTCTATTCGGATTCTCTTATTCATTGCAACTCATTTTGATTATGAAGTGTGGCAAATAAATGTCAAGATGGCATATTTGAATGGCTATCTTGAGGAGTGTATCTATATGTTACAACCGACGGATTCATATAACGTGGTCATGAAAGCAAAGTCTGTGATGCTTCAGTGGTCCATTTATGGGTTGAAGTAGCCATCAAGATCTTAGAACAAAAATTTGATGAAATGATTAAGAGATATGGTTTGATCAGAACTTTGACGAACCTTGTATCTATAAGAAAACACAGGACAAAATTATAATTTTCCTGGTGCTTTATGTGGATGATATTCTACTCATTGGAAATGATGTGGGAGCGTTATCATCTACGAAAGCGTGGTTGGCCCAAAAGTTGCATACGAAGGACTTAGGTGAAGCTAGCTATGTTCTAGGCATTCAGATCTTAAGAAATCGAAAGAACAAGCAGATAGCTTTATCTCAAGCTTTAAATATTGACAAAATACTTGTCAAATTTGCCATGCAAGATTCCAAGAAGGGTAATCTGCCCTTCAGACATAGAATCCAAATCTCTAAGGATTAGTCCCCTAAGAATACTGAAGAGATGGAGCGCATGAGTATGATACATTATGCATTGGTAGTTGGTAGTCTCATGTATGCTATGTTGTGCACTAGACTTGACATTTGTTATGCGTTGGTATGGTCCGTCGATATCAATCTAATCCTGGACTGGAACATTGGGTGGCTATAAAGCATATTCTTAAGTACCTTCGAAGGACAAGAAATTATATACTAGTTTACTCATCACCAGATCTTGCTCTAGTGCGCTATATAGATTCGAAGTTCCGGGCTGATAAGGACTCCGCAAGTCTACATTAGGATCACTATTTACACTTGATATTGTGGTCATTATTTGAAGAAGTATCAAACAATCACGTATTGCTAATTCCACTATGAAGGCTGAATATGTGGCAACTAGTGAAGCCACTAAATAAGTAGTGTAGCTCAAAAAATTCCTAGAGAACATCGATGTGGTGCCTGCATCTACACAACCCTTAACACTATACTGTGATAATAGTGGGGCAATGGCAAATGCTAAAAAACCAAGAAATCATTAGAGAGGTAAACATATCGAACGAAAATATCATCTTTTGAGAGAGATAGTTAGTAGCTGAGATGTGATTGTTAGTAAAACTGTTACTAGGGATAACCTCGCGGATCCATTTACCAAAAGTCTGTCGGGTAAAGTTTTCAATGGACATCTGCAAGGCATGGGGTTAAAAGACATGACACATATACTCTAGGGCAAGTGGGAGATATGTAGGGTTGTGTGCCTATATAGTATAGTTTTGTTGATGTAAAAATAACATTATTCTTATATTAAATAAAATTATTTTTATTTTATTTATTTATTATTGAGCATGCGAATTAAAATGCCTATGATCACTTATAATAATATAAGTTGAGTTCTTACGTTGAGAAGTACTGTGTGACACAACTTATATTTTGATTATAAATAATTTGTTCATTATCAATGTATAAAGGTAGCACCTTGTACCAGAAAGTTATAGTGTTGTCTGATTCACTATCAAGGTTAGTGATTTGTCCTTATCATAAAAATAGTTAAATGTGACACTAGTACACTTGGAGTGTATTGAACGGACTACATGTCGAGTTTAATTCTATAGTATGACCGTGCGGAGAATTAATTTCCACTTGACCACTGTGTATTTCATTTATATCCCTTGATAGAGTTATGTATATCTTTTTGTGATTTTAATGGTTTTTTGATTCATCAATGGGTGAGATCAATTTGATTGGTCAAATGTCTCGATGAGTTGGGAACTTAAAAATGAGCGAAGTAGAGAATATGAATTCGTGTCGGGAACTGTCATCCTAAAAATGGGTAGAGTGACTACTTAAATATTTTTTGTTGAACGGTTAAAATCAGAGCTCAGTGTTTAGCGGCACCTAAATTTCGACATCTGTGATTTGTTCACGATACTGTTGAGAAAAATTTTACTTGAGATAATGAGAATAATTAGAGGGGTAAAACGGCCATTTATGTTCGTACCTAATTATCGACGCTCAGATGGGGATAAAATACATATATGACAAGTCAGAGGAAAGTATTGTAGATTTATTGGCTTATGTAATCTTATATATTCCGAGAGTTCAGCCTTTTATTTTTAGGGAAAAAACAAAAGGCTAATAATTAGATTGTGTGGTCTAAGGTCGACTAGACATGGTCTAATTATTGGAGTTTGGATAATATATATTCGATTAGGTCTGTATGGTAGCTCTATAAAGTATTTGAACTTAATTATGGTAATTATAATAGTTTTGGACTTAATTGTAATTATAATAAAGTTTTATACTTACTTGTAATTACTATAAAAATTGTAACTGAAGTTATAGGACTATACATGTAATTAAATGTAAACTAATAGGATTTTGACTTTAATTAAAACTCTTACTTGGATTTTAATTAAGACTCCTATTTGATATTGGAATTATTATTCTGTATGAATTGAAATATCTTTATCTCTATAAATAAAGATTAGATTGACATAAAAATCCTACAACAATCATTATGTATAATTTCATACTGTTCAAATTTTGAGAAAAAGAAAAAGTGATAAAAATCATAATTTCTTATTGTCCAATCCAATAATTAGTTTCTTGATTTAATTAAAAGAAGGTGTCCACCAACCGATTCAGTCTTGAATTTGGAGAATACCATACAAGAATTGGAGGTTTGAAGCATCAAGTTCTTGCGATAAAAAGCTGGAAGTTCGTGAACCAAAAAAATGAAAGTTCGTGATTCAGATCTAGTTCTAATATTAATCATCGAATTTAGGTAAAAATTCGAATCTCCAATTCTTGGTATAACATACGCGTGAACAATTAGACGATCTTGTTTATTGAATTAAAGAAATTTTTTAATTTCTCGATAATTCCGCTTCTTCATTCCAACAATACTAACAACCATTTTTACTCAGCTTTGCATCATTGACAAGGAAAGTTGATGGTATATATCACTGTGAAGCCGTTAGCCAATGCAATTGAAGTGTCAGGACCGAAATGTGATGACAATGGTGGTGAAAATTATACAAGTGCGGACTGCAATGTGGGAAGCCCTTTTGTTCAAACAACAGATGAAGCAAACTATGTGCAGAACTTTCAGATACATAAAACAACACGTTCTCCAACACCTTAAATCGAGGATGGAGGAACCATCCGAATTTTCCTGGAGCAATGCGCTCATTTCTCAGAATCCACCACCTCCAAATAAATCACCTGACTGTCAACAATGTGCTCTAAAATCCTGCAATCTTCTTTCTCAGTTCGTTTTTTCTTCGGTTAGGTCATTATAATTCCCTTTAAGATGAATTTTTGGTGAACCAATAATTATTAAATTCTTGAGAATATTGTGACGTTCTAGTTTTATCTCGAAAAGTTTTCATCTCTTAGTAGTGGATTATTTAATCAGAGTTGCACCAATAGATGTAGGAAAGTTGCCGAACCACGTTAAATTGGTGTTCTATTAGTTTATTTATTTTATTATTAACTTTGTTACAATTGGTTGATTATCTTATTTTATTTACACAAAATGGGAAAAGAATTATTGTGTTGTGCATCAATTAGTCTATTTTCCCAACAAAATGTAAGAACCCACAAAATGCAATAAGATGGAGCTTAGTTTGCGTGATTTATCTATTGAAGCGTGCTAAAACATCTAGAGAGGTTTGAATCCTACCATTAAAGTCGTAAAGATGGGGGTCTTCAAGATTGTGGACATGGGAATCGTTTATCCTATTGTTGATAGCAAAAGAGTAAGCCCAACACCTGTAGTCCCAAAGAATTTGGAATTGTATAGTAGAAAATGAAATGTGTTAGCCGGTTTTAACTAAAGTTGTCTCAAGTTGGCGATGTGCATTGATGGCAGAAAATTAAATTCGACTACAAGGGTCATATTTTTTCCTTTACTAGGCCAAAGCCAAATTTCATTTCATAAAATGCTTTTTATTGTTTCTTAGATTGATATTGTGGCTGTAACAAATAGAAATTGCACTAGAAAACCAGACAGCATGTAAAGAAATTAAAGGGTCTAATGCTTTGTAGAATGAAAATTTATTGTCTAAAGACTCGCCAGTTAAATGAAAATAGTGATTAAATTGTATCTCCAGACACTCAACGAACAAGATTTAATATATAAAATTTTAAAATTAATCCTTGAAAAGATAGAATAAAATATTCATAGTATGTCTGGAACTGATTATTGAAGATCCCTAAACTAAAAGTTGATCAAACGAACTCCTTGATAAAATTAAAAATAGCCGAAGCCCTTCGAGTATCGATCAAATGAATTCCATGGAATCCAACATCGTCAAATCTTGCTTCGACTAACACCCCTTGCTGTACCAACATTTGCACAAAATCTTGTTGTCTATCAATCAAAGGGTCTCCCCCAAATCCAATCACTAAACACCTCCCCAAATGTTTGATTTTCTCCTTGATTGGTCCATCAATAAAAGGGTTACAAAATCTATGATCTCTGTCGGTTCCTTGTGGCAATGCCAGTTCCCACAGAAGATCTTGAACCGGCAAAGGAAAATACTGATCAGTAGCAAGTTTTAGTTCTGATTTTGTTCTATTTTTTCCTCCAAAAAATGGCTGGTTTAATATGATCCCAGCAATGGTTAGGGGCTCCAGTTTGTGATCAAGCATTCTTTGTGCAGCATTGAATGCAATATTTGCACCACAACTGACTCCATAAAGGTAGCATCTGGAAAAATCTCCATAATCTCTTAGCCACTGCTCACCATTGGCATTCAGAGCTTGTTTTTGAATCCAAAAGATGGAATCAGTCGCATCTTCGTACTGAGCCGGGAGCCGGCTTTCCGGGGCCAGCCGAAATTCCACTGCCACCACTATCGCCTGAACTTCGCTGGAGATTCTGTTGCTCTGTTCGTGGATAATGGTATCGGCAATACTCATTGTAATCCAACCTCCACAATGGAAGAAAATTATTATGGGAAGCCTGGCAATAGAATTGTCATTGGAAGGTAATTTTGTTGGACGATAAATTCTCATCCAAGTTTTCTTTTCAGCATTTAGGATAACATCCTTGCTGACCACTGCTTGGCCCGGGATTTGGCCTGAGTCACCAGTCGCGGGGGAGGTTGGAAGCTTGATGAAGCGAGTGAGTGTACCATCGGGGTTGAGAGAGATATTGAGGTGTTCATAAGGGTCGAATTTCGACATGGTTTTAGGCTTCTTGAAAGTTGAAAATATGGAATGCAAAACGGACTATAGGGTGTAGTATTTTTTGTGTGTACATGCAGCCAGCAATTTCTTTACTTGTCCAAGTTGTTCCCTTTTTCTCATATGTTACCAAGTCTTAGGGATTTTCTATGAAAGTAGGGGTTATCCTTAAAATTCTATGTTCAATGATGTAACATTATTTTAGGAGAAATTTTCCTCGTTCAAAGATCTTACAGTATTTAAGGAGAATTAGTTATACACATTTTTTTGTGTTTTCTTTTTTCTTTTTTAATTTAATTACCCGAATACATCGAGGCTGCTAAATATCTTTCAAGCTGATGAATTTATTACTTGTATGTTCGTCTAATTTTCGTTACAAGACATTTTGCTTAAGTCAATTTTTAGCAATCGACTTAAACTAATAAACATTGAGGATATGTTTCATATGTTAGATTGAAGACCGTGATGAAAGAAAATATGTGAAAACCTAGCTGACCCTCCATCAAGCCAAAGTTTCATTATGGACCTTGTTGGTTTCAGTCAGGCGGACCGACCCATGCTTTTGATGAATTTTATATCTTTAAATGCTGAAATGAAAAGAACCATTATTAAGAATGGATGTTTTGCCCAAAGCTATCAATTCATATTAGTCACCCTTTTATGCAGGAAGTTTGGCACTATACTTTTGTGACAATCAAGAACGAAGAGAATTCCTCGTGCATAAATGAAAGATAAATAACGAATATTCAATTAACCACAGTTTCCTTTAATGAGCTACAATTCGAATTTATGTCAATCAAATTAACTTTTTTTTTGAAGCCGCATTCCATCATTTAATGTGAGTAGTTAGATAGATCTTCGTAACACGACTTCTTATATCTACTTATCTTTCACGAGAATATTTACGGACATGCTCATGACCAGGATTTCAATAGATCATTGATAGGGTAATATTCCCTCCATTTATTACACACTCAAATAAACTATTGATCTCGAAATTCATTTTCACTTTAGTCCCTAAGGATAAAAAAAAGTGCCCAAATTAATCATAAGCATTGCCATCTGGTGATTATTCTCATCACCAAATAATCTTGACTTTTCACATTCTCGTCTGAAAATATATCTCATCATTTGCAATCTAGTCCCTAAACTTTTACACTTTTGGCATTTATGGCCCAATTTCAAGTTTAAGCTCCGAAAACTACTCTTTTCTTTACGAGTCATCCTAACAATATCCTCAAAACATTAAATTATGGTTCTTGTTAACCCTGACGTTTGTACCTCCAACGTGGACAATAGATCTCAAGGCCTCCCACATCCACGTAAGCCTGATGCATTCACACTTGGACAAACTGTTAACCACATGTGGCTTCCTCCAATGGTGGTAGTGATAGACGCACACACTTCAACGGTAAAGTTAGTTGAAGTAGTGGTATGAGTGTGGAAGGTGCTTTAGACGTAAATCTCTAATATAAAAAGGGGGTCGACTTTGGGGAAAAATATGATAATAACAGTAGAGATAGCAAAGTTATGATTTGAGAATTTAAACTTGCATTACCCTTAGAATGGTATATTATGTGAGCTTTTATAGTAGAATATGATGGATAATTGCCATGGGATGAAGATATATGTGGCCTCATCCACAAAGTTGAGGCCTCTTGTCAATGGCGTCAATAAATCATAATCATTAAATGCTAATACCATTTTCTTACCCATAACTCTGACAAAAGACCTAGACTTGATTTAATTAACTAGGTGGTAAGGCCGCAACAGTGAATAGTCCCATCAATCACTTATTATAGATTGCATAAAAGATCACCTATCGGTGCCCTAGAGCCGAAAAAGGGCGGACTCCAGCCAAGCAGGGGGTTGACTCTAGCCAAATGGGTTCGACTTTCCATACGATTTGGTCTCTTCATAGGGTTTGACAAACTGGCTCCTAACAGAATAACGTGAAGTACGAGCTTGGTCTTAGTGCCATGTAGGATATTCTGGGGCCTCGTTGTCAAGGCGTAACAATAGTCCCCGAAATCCAAGTATAGATATTCATATAATGCGTAGAGTTTTGTGTTGAGGTTGCTGGAGCGATATGTATGCTTTTGCAAAGAAAAAAATGTTTGATGAATATTGTTGTATATCTCTATCCCCGAAGTCCGAGTATGGTTATTCATTTAGTACGTGGACTTTTGTGTTGAGGTGTAAATGAGCTGGACTATCATGGCATGTGAGCAGTTACGACAATATGCTTTAAGGGCTAAAATGCACTAAGGTGAGGCTCTTGCTAGAAGAAGGGTGAGTTTGTTGAAGTAGTTGAAGCCTTTGATAAGGCTAAATTGCATAAGGCAAGGCCTTTGCTAGAAAGGTGAACCTTTAGATGTAGTTGAAGCCTTTGATAAGGTTAAATTTAGCAGAGGTGAAGCGTAGTTATGAGAGGACATTGATGGAATGTGTAATGCAATGATTTAAAAACCTTTCATGTTTCCAAGATAAGGCATCAAGGTAGTCTTGCGTTTATCAATACATCTATTGTGTGCGCGATAAATGCATAATGATGACAGTTTGTTACCTTTGGCAGAGGCAACGCAAATTACATGCACGTGCTTAGCATGATTTGATCATAATCATTCATTTTATTTTTAAAATGGGCGCCTTTTGGTTTCAATGGTTTAGATGAAGGGTACAAATGTACGTTCTAGATTAAAGGATTGTTCATCCAACGATTGAGCCTTATCTTGATTGTTTTATAAAATGATGCATTTGCCAATTGTAACGCTTTTTCTACTAAGCAAAAACCTTTGAAGCAAGAGAACATACTTTGCGTTTCTATGACATTCTTGAAACTTTTTCTAGGTGTTCGAACATGCTTTCAATTTTTTTGATCTATTTGATATTTATGTAAGTTGCAGACCTCTTCTCTATAATTCTTGAACTAAAAAATTCATTAGATTGCATTATCTTCGAAACCAAATACCAGAGAGGGGGGGGGGGAGTTGATAAATGTGTTTTTGCACACTTATTTAATACCTAAATATGCTTATTATTGATAAAAATGAGCGAATATCTACTCACAATTATGTAATTATTACTTTTCTAGGTAAAAACCACCCAAAGAAAAGAGAACAAAACAAAAGGAGGAAAATTGAATTAAAAGTGTGCAAAATTTTGAATTTGAGGATCAAAATGTACAAGATCAAAGTTGAGGGAACTAACATGAAATTATCTAAGGGAATTGGGTGCAAATAAAACCAATTTATTGTTTTATGCCTAGGCGCAAGTTTTAAAAATCTGGGGGCTATTTTAATTATTTTATGTAATTCCAGGGACTAAAGTGCAAATTCTGAATTGTTTTCTAGGTTTTAAAACCTTTGAGACGTGCATCTGAGTTTTTGGCTTCCTGGCAACATCTTCTTTTCCTTTTCATTTTTTTCATTTTCTTTCTACTTTATTTTATTTTATTTTATTTTTATTTTTCTTGGTATTTGAGGACAAAATCAAGAGTACAATAAATAGAATAAATCAAAGAAAAGGTGGAGGAGAATTGGGGAATCAAGATTCAAGCAAATTCAACCAAAAATGATTTTATCTTTAATCTTGTATTTTCTTTATTATTTTCTATCATTTCTGTTGTATTGGATAAGTATTTTCATTTTTTATCATTTATATAATATGAGCTAATTATTGTGCTGGGATTTATGGTTGAAATTTAACATAGTTTAATTAATTTTAATATATGCCTTATAATGTTAAAATGCTTATTTTTATGTGTATTTATTATTGTGTTGAATGTCTTTCATTTATTTGGCCATTAAATGATTTAGTTTAGTAATTTGTATATAGTTCGAGAGAAGATTGTATATTTTAGACCAAATAATAAATACTCAAGGTTTGTGTAGGGAATAGAGATATACCCCTAACCCTAGGTAACTCATTGAGCTATTTTTACAAATATTTAATGCGGTTGTATCGTTTTAATCGACATAGAAATATAGTAGGTTAACCAATCAATTATGGTGAATTTCGCTTTAGAGAGGTAATTAACTAAACTTGAAAAATTGGGTCCAACATAGTAAATGAGTAATTTATTAATTGGCTTATGGAGAAATTAATTAGGTGAGGGTTAAGTGAAATCATGAATCTCAACCACGTTTTTCTCCAAAATTTTCGAGTATTTATGTTTTATTGTTTTGTAGATTTTAGTTAATTTTCCGTATCTTTCAAAATCAAATTTTATTGTGTGTTTATATTTATTGTTAAAATTAAATTGACTAAATTTGTGTAATCGAAAGTAAATATTACTCGAGAGATCGACAACCCGGACTTAAAAAGTCTACATTATTACTTAAACGCGACCCGTGCACTTATGGTATATAATTTTAGGGAACAAGTTTTTGGNAAGTTTTTGGCGCCGTTGTCGAGGAATGTTAGTACTTTGATTACCACTTTAGTTAATTTTAGTTTTAACAATTTCTTTTTATTTATTTTGATTGTTTTGTTTTTATATTTGGCTAACCCCTATATTTTTAATATATCTTGTATTGGTATTTTCTCCATTTACTTTTTAGTTATAGTTGCATTATTTTAACATTGGTAAAGTAACCAAATGTTTGCAATGTCTAATCTCTACATTGATTATGAAAATGTGCTTGGAGGTCCAATATGTGAAATTTGTCAAGCGATGCATTGTACAGGGCAATGCTTGTATTCGTGCACCGATGCCTCAATGTCAAAACATTTTTGGTTTAGGCAATATTTGAAATATTTGAAATGTAGAAAACAAGCACTAAACAATTTCGATGATAGTTAGATGCTCGCCGGAGATTATGTATCTGACGATTGGGACGAGAACATCAAATTTTCGGGAGATAGTCCTCCATTTTTTAACGAGAAGGTACTTACAAAGTATTACCATAAACTTACCAAATTGAATGTGGATGACATGTTTGTAGGAGATTATGAATATTGGGAAGGATTTCAAAAATGGGGGTATAATCCACTCGATGGAGTTAATAGGAAAGACTTTCCATTACCCGTGGAGTTCGATGGTGGACTAGTCATTCAATCTGAAAGTGGGTCAATTATTGAAGAAGAACTTGAAGAGAATGACAAATTAATCACATCTAAGCTATACGGGGATGCGACAATCAATGAAGAGAAAATCAATTTACATTCTTCGAACTTAGTTGATTGTCAAGATATTGATTTTGTGATTAAGCCCGATGAGGAAGTAGAAATCTTCGTAGTAGAATTTGAATTGAATGAAATAGGCAAGTCCTGTTATATGGAAATGGACAATGTTGAGTTTTGGAAATCTAATGAAGGGTGGGATAAAACCAAACGAAGAAAAATGGGCAAGGCATCCAAAGCCTTATTTAGATGCCTATGATTCAATTGTCAAAGTTGAGCTAAAGACTATAAAAAAAGGATTATTGGGAGGCAACCCAAATTTCTAACATTTAATCTTTTTATTTAATTTTATGTATTTTCTTATTTATTTTTTTTCATTTTTTCATTAGCTATCATTGTTTTTGTAGGTAATTTTTGAAATCCCACATATCTATGGTTCCTCACAAGTTTTGGGGTAAATTGTGTACAGGAAGGACACTTGCCTAAGTTTATTAAAAGCATCACAAGTCCAAGT
>CAIGRN010176449.1:0-18072 GCA_903798345.1 Fraxinus anomala
AAAAGTTAATGAAATTTGTGGTTAATAAATTGATAAAAATGTGGTTGGGTAGGTGAAATGAATTTGAGGAAAAACGAATTTTTGAAAAATGCGGATCAAACAAGGACTTTGACGGATTGAAACTCCCGTTCGAGTTTTTAGTTCACTCAAAAAAGGATGGAGGCTACTTTCCGGCGAAAACCAGAAGCATTTGACTGACCCTTTCATAGTCCTTTCATTAGTGTTGGGGATGAATGAAACCAATCAGAAGTGCAAATAGCGCAAGCGAAGCTGGGAAATGGGACCTTAGCGCAATGACTAGGACTCGTGTTGGATTGGATTTTCTTTCCCCATATTTTTGCAATGTAAGATTTACCTTAACATACGATTCATTGTACACATAATGATGCAAAAAGAAATGGCATTGTAGTGGAGCCTGATGTCAAGATTCAAGCAACTTTGCTGGCAAATTATTCCTTAATTTGTTTATTGTAACATGATACGTTTAGTTAATTAATGTATCCACGTAAAATCTATTATAGTACAAGTTGTAAAGGAGAGGATGATATGACTATTACATCTTGAAAGTTCAGTAGTCGCCTTATGTGAAGTTCCGTTAGCCAAGGATGTCATATAAAGTGAGACTGGCCTTTTGATGTCGACATAAGTAGTATTAGACGAAACTGGACAATGTTCAAGCAATTTCTTTCCACGAGGATAATATATTATATAGAAAATTCGGCAAAATATACAAATATAGTTTCAAAAGAAACTGGTGTAATAGGAGTCACAAAGCAACAATATACCATGCATATATATATTCCTGTCTTAATTTTCAGGGATGGTGCAACGGGAGAACACCTGCTGCAGGGTGAATTCTGTAAAACCCCCGGAAGAAGCTTCGGCCACGGGAACCCGAGCCCGAGTCGGAACCCTCTTTATTTCCCAAGCTTTTCAGCATTTTCTTCTCCCTGATCATCTTTTTCATTACGTACAATTCAGCAATGCCTATATTGGGAGTTGACATGGTTGCAAAATGGAACTAACAAGTATAAAATGATGAGATTTAGATGAATAATTAAGTGGGATCTGTTTCACATATAAATAGATGCAAGAGCAGGCAGTTTGGGGCCAGAGGCCAAATAATTTAACAGTGAGTGGACTCAGTGGAGAGGCTATTGGGATGTCATGTTGGACCATAATATGAGTATATATCTGGTTAGTGTTTGGACAGATGTACTAATCATTTAACACTATATCTTGGAATTCCTTGTCATTTACCACTAAAAAGTCATAAAATAGTAGAATTGTTTGTTTGGTTATATGAGGTTGCTATTCACGTCACCATGGATGGGATGGAAAACGGGTTTTCATCTTCTTGTACAATAAACTTCGTAGTATCATACAATATTAAAGATAGCATTAAAATCTTATTTAATTTCTTGTATCGGCATAGGAAATAGGGATTGAATCCTCCAAATTTTATACGAGCTCTGACATGCTAACTTGAAGTTGCACACAAACCTTTTCGACATGACAAACAAATATTCAAGTAGTTGCTGAGTCAACAAGAACGAACACTAGGAGCAAGAACCCTATAAATATAATATGTGTCCTCAACGTAACACGACGTTCAAGAGAATCAATATACTTCTAACCAAGGATGTTGGTGGTTGGCCTTTTACTACTTCACTTCAGAAATCAAACCAAGTTTATGATTTAGTTGGCTTTAAGTTTGATTAAAGGATTCTGATTTGTGAAATATAGTATGTCGATTCCAATTTTAAGTTAGATCGAGAAATAAGAGTTGGTGGAGGGACAGAGGGCGGGGGTGGAATTATTTGCCCTCACCCCCTGTGAAAATCTTAGCTGTGTCACTAATTTGAGTCATGATACAAATTGTCATGTACTCATGCTTTAGACTGCAGTGGATTTCTCTTTAAGAACACTCGGAGCAACTTTGAGATAAAGACGTCGGAGTTTATCCCAAGCCTCTTCAACGATTGGATTAAAAGGTATGGATGATTATAAAGGAAATAGTGTCTGCTTCTCTTGGGGCGAGGGGGCATTATTTATTTGTATTTGTTGGTTCACATCCCAGTTAAAGATAGATTATAATTCATTCATTGTCATTCACGGATAGATTATAATTGATTCAATCCCACTAGCGACATATAGATTATAATTAATTTAGACGAGATAAGATTATCGCGTTATACTAGATCTTTGATTGATTAAGCACGATTTGTTGAGAAATTATTTAATTTGCCACGTGGGCCGATATATGTAATTAATTGTGTATAAAAACTATCTTAAAATTAAACTTAAAATTAAAATGATCTAATAGAAAATTAAGTAATTGAGCTTTGAACATCTAAATAAAATGTGGGCCGGATTATATGTGTAGAGACTGGATCCATTATGATTTGTATTTGACGATGTGCCAAATACATATGGAACTATATAAAGGGTTATTGTCCCTAATTCATATGTAATTCTCATTCTTTGTGTCATCCATCAACACAAGAATACAAAAGAAAGCATATTGAAGATGAAGATTCATAAACACACAATTAAGAATCAAGAAAAAGATTTGTAGCAATTAAATTGAAGATTTAGTGCTTGTTTGTCTCCCATTATTGGGAGAAAAATTGAGTTATGAATAGTATTTTTTTGGAGAATATGTGGTTGAAATTTAGCCCCCGTTTGATACCCATTTTTTTTTCTCATTTTTCTCTTTCTTCATTTCAATCACATATTCTTTCAATAAAATAATATTACACATAAACTCAAAAATTTTCTTTACTTTTTAACCACACGATCTTCTATCAATCACTATTCCAAAAATTATTTTTCAAACAAAATGGGTGTCAAACAGGCCCTTAAAGTAATTTTATTGGTTTGTGCGTAGAATATTGGGTGAATATGTGGTCGAGAATCTTACTGTAACAAATAATATTTTAGATTAATGGTAGACAAACATGAGCTTAAAGATCACGATTCAAGATTCATTATTTAAGATACAAATCAATGGATCAAGATATGATCCGCGTTAATTAATTTTTTTGGTGATTTGACATGAAGATCTTGTGTAAAGTTTATAAAGTTTAAATTTCATGAAAAATTTCAACACGATTCTCTAGAGGCTGCCATGGATTTTCTTTGTAATTTGATCTTGATTCATTTAACTAAATTCAATTGAATGTCAACTATCATGATGAGATTCAAAGGATAAGATTTAAGATATTTTCTCCAACGGAAAAGCAAATTGTAAGTTGAATAGTGGTACTTATTGAGCTAAAATATTTTTCTCATAAAGCCAACGTCTCATAAGTACTAAACTAAAAGGTATATACCTTCACTATTCTTTCATTACAAAAATGAATTAATCAATTTAAGTTCACATGAATGTACCTATAAAGCTAAACACAGAATATAGCTAATAGGAAAAATCAATCTAAAAATGATACGGCTCAACTGGTGCCATTAAAGAAGATGGGGCTCCATTAGGATGGACTTTCTTGAATAAAATAAAGGAGAAGCAACCACTACCAGAATTACTTTTGCTTTGATTATAAGCTAAAACTTTCTCGTTTGATCCTTTGTTTTCCATTCCCTCAGTCTTCTCCTTGTGGAGTTTTTTCATAACATAAACTTCGGCAAGCGCTGCACTACCATCGCCATGTCTTAATCAAGAAACACAAAAGAAGAATCGAATCTGATGTTGATTTAGGAATCTGGGTTGAATGAATTGAGTTGTTGGGGGTGAAATGAATGGGTATGTATAAAGTTTGTGAACTTGGGTGGCAAGAAATGCAGACCACAGTTTCTTGGAGCCTTCGGGTCCAAAATATTGAATATTTTTTTCAAAGAGGGGAACACGAAATGGGTAGACTTTTTCTCTACAAGAAATCTTGTTTGTCTCTATTTGACGGCCCCCTTTTTTTTTTTTTTTTTGGCTAGAAAACAATGTTGCCTACGATGAAGTGGGCACAATTGACCATTTCTTTAATGCAAAATTCTTTGTTTCCATAACTACTCTTAAAATTGTTTTGAACTGCCAACAAAAAATTGTCTCTGCTATTGAGGGTAATGTTGTAATTTGGAATTGTCATTGAGGGCGTGAATGGAAAATCAATTTTCAAATATTGCAAGTCCAGTTAAAAAAATTGCGATTCCCAAGTTGGTAGGTACTTCTTAATTAATATACACAGTTGGAAAAATTGGACAAACTTTATAATGCCAAATAAAGGCCGTCAAACATGAATTTTATTGAATGCTCATTCCGAGTTAAGTTGTAAATGTTAGATCAACAAAGAAGGCCATTCCACCATGCTGATAAAATGTTTTTCAAAGATCTTGACTATCATCAAGCATGACTTGCACTACAAGATATAAGTTCATATTTATATGAGATTGTGACATTCACTGTTTTTTGAAATTGCTAAAATTTTGATTTATAGGTATTTAATCATACTAGTCAATGCGAATGTGCGGTGTGCGTTTTTTCAGATTTTTTGAAACATGTAAAAAAATATTTAAGCAAAAGGGTTGCGCTACAAGCACATAGGGGACACATAATGGTGTCCATAACTATAGTAACTTTTTCAATTCACAAGCGCGCATCATATCAAATACCCAACCAAAAAAAAAAAAAGCAAAATAGAAGTGTGCATCCGTTGGTAACTAAAATCAAGTAGGAAAAAGTAATTTCAACTAAGTATAAATTTTCGAGACATTTTCATTTGCAATGCTATATATGTAAACTTTTCAACATTAATGGGAGATTTCATACATTGCGTTCAAGGGAATTGAGTTTTGTTAGCCGGTACAACAAATGTAGAAATACGTGTTAATAAAACCCATTCCAGGAGTACAAATTTCAGAATTCTTGAAAAAATGACACTAACATAAGCTTAAAAGGGAATAAGAACTAGGAAGCTAAATCGCAAGACTGGTATATCACTTTCAATTGAGTATTTGAAAGCAAATCAAGCAAAGCCTGAGACTGTTAAGGCTCCAGGTAGCTGTGACGGAGCCAGGATTACCGCTTAGGGGGCGAAAAAATATTGAAGGGGCGAACACAAGGGGTGGCATGGGGTCACGTGACCCCCAAACTTTGGGTCCATTTTTTTTTTTTTTACTACCGTTAATTTTTCTATGTTTTTGTCTCAATTTTCGAAATCATTATAGGATATCAAACGAAGTCAAAATATGCATTTTTAATATCATTTCGAAGTGCTCATGACCTAGTTTTCTACGTCATTAATGGCACGTGAAACGGCCAATTGTAGCAAACATTACGGCTTGTCAAAGTAGGCATTTCAAACTAATATTTTGAGAATTTCGATAACATGCTAATTTTAAAAATTCTCTTATGATTGTAATCTAGCCGAATCCAGAAATCGCATATGTCATCTCGAAGTTCATTTTGAGAACTATATCATAGGCATATCGAATGGTCCAATTAGACATTGAAAATAGTTAAAGGTGCGTAAAAGTGTACTTGAAATTTTAGATGTTATAGAAAGAAAGCTCGAGTTGCTAACTGCTTTATCACTAGAAGGTCGTTTAGGTTGGCCGTAGATCATGCAGGCTGATGGATAGCATCAAGGTGGGCGTAGAGAGGGAATATAACTAATGGAAAGAATGTCCTCGTAAAACCTTTGTCCATTTAATCTAAACTCTTATATATACACTTCAATTTTTGTACGAGAAATAGGTAGTTGCTAACTTGCTATTAATGTACAAGTTGTACAAGGAGAGCATACTATGTGACTATATGTGAAAATATATTTCTTTAAATTTAGAAGTTCTTATGTGAAGTTCTGTTAACCAAGGATTTTGTATATATGGAATCACATTCGAAGTCATTGTAAATAGTATAAGACGAAACTGGACGATGTTCAAGCATTTTCCTTCAACGAGGAGAATATATAATAGAAAAGTTGGCAATATATACTAAGCATATATATTCTGGTCTATCTCAATTTTCAGGATGGTGCAATGGGAGAACACCTGCTGCAGGGTGGATTCTGTAAAAACCCCTGAAAAAGCTGCAGATACGTGAACCCGAACCGGAACCCGAGCTGGAACCTAAAGAGGGTGAAGTAGTCTCATAAACTTCCTTCTTAACCTCTTTATTTCCCAAGCTTTTCAGCATTTTCTTCTCCTTGTTCATCTTCTTGATTACATACAGTTCAGCAATGCCAATATTTGCACTTGACATGATTGGATTATGTAGCTAACAAGTACAAAACAATAATATTTTGATGGATAATTAAGTGGGAACTTTCATGTATAAATAGATATGAGAGCAGGCAGTGAGGGACAGGGTCAGGTAGTCCAACTGTGGTTGGAAGGAAGTCAAAAGTGGAGGCTGCTATTGGGATGCAACGTTGGACCATACATGTTCAATCATAATAACGAACGTCTTTTTTTATATTATTTTTGACATTATGTCACGTGATGAAACATGATTGAACAGTTTTAAGTAAAAACACACTTTTCCACCAAATACTTTTTGAACTCCAATGAAATGTACACAAAGATGTGAACTCCACAACGTACAATGCATTATTCATGCATGTTTATCAGTATAGGGTTTGGATTTGGATTGTGGAATGTACAATGCATTATTCATGCATGTTTATCAGCATAGGGTTTGGATTTGGATTGTGGAGGACTTGGCTTTCAGCACTTTAATTGCCACTTAAAAGTTAAAGTAGCACTGTCATGTCATGTCAAGTTTGTTTGTTTAATGACGTCTTCGTCATTGCATTTGGCCAAATTCTTCTCGCAAAGTTGCATTATTCTTAAAGTATCATATAGTCTTAAGAAAAAAGTTAAAATATTATCCTTGAGACCTCTGTAATTGAAGTAGCCCACAAGACTTACCGGCATGACAAACAAATGGTCAAGTGGTTGCTCAGGCGACAAGAACTAACACTAAGAGCAATTACCACGCAAATATGGTACCAACATGACACGACTTGTCAGCGTTAATCAATACACGATATTATCCTTCCATTCATTGCGTCACTTGCAATCAAACCAAGTTAATGATTGAGTGGGTTATAGTTTTGATTTAAAGGATTCTGATTTGTGTGGCGGAGTCGATAGGGGTCGGGGAAGCGACCGTTATCATAACATTTTTAAGATTTTCTGAAATTATATAGAAAATTTGAATTTTATATATTTAGTTTCTCAATATTTCTTTGTCCAGCACTTACCTGAAAATTCTAACTCCGCCACTAATTAAGAATCATGATTGTGAATTACCATGTACTGATGCTTTCGACTGCAAAGGATTTGTCTTTTAGAACCCTCGAGCAACTTTGAGATAAAGCCGTTGGAGTTTATCCCCCAACTCCAAGCCTCTTCAGTGCTTGAAGGAGTAAAAGGCACCACATATTATTACAAAGGAGATAGCGACTGCTTCTTTTGGATTGAAGGTATAATTTATTTAGATTTGTTGGTTCAAATTCCACTTAAGAGATAGATTATAATTGATTCAATCCCATTTAGAGATAAATTATAATTAATTTAGATGTCCGTGATCATGATGAGATTTCGAAAAACGATTGAATTTTTTTTTTTCAGAAAGCCGTAGGCTCATAAGTAATAAAAAAATATACTCTTTCACTGTTCTTTCAAAACAAAAAATGAATTAATCAACTCAAATTCACATGAATGAACCTATAAAGCTGAACACAGCAAATGGCTAATAAGCAAAATAAATATAATTTTGATACTACTCCACTGGCGCCATTAAAGAAGAAGATGGGGCCGCATTAGGATGGACTTTCTTGAATAAAATAAAGGAGAAGCAACCACTACCAGAAGCACTTTTGCTTTGTTTATAAGCTAAAACTTTCTCCTTTGATCCTTTGTTTTCCATTCCCTCAGTCTTCTCCTTGTGGATTTTTTTCATCACATAAACTTCAGCAAGCGCCGCACTAGCCATCGCCATGTCTAATTAATCAAGAATCACAAAAGAAGAATAAAAAATCTGATGATGATTTTGGAATTTGGGTTGGAATTGAATGATTTCTTGGGGGTGCAATGATGGGGTATATATGGAGTTTGTGAACTTGGGTGGCAAGAAATGTCCATAATTTCTTGGAGTCTTCGCGTCCAAAATATTGAAAAAATTTCAAAGTGGGGTAGACTTTTCTTTAAAAGAAAATCTTGCTTGTCGATTTGAAGATGAATTTTAATATCTAACGGCCAAAAGAATTAGTCAAAATGTGTGTATTTTCTTGGATGTTCATTCTCAATTGCAGAATAAATGAGATCAACAATGACGGCCATGACGCTGACGCCATCGCGATAAACTGTTTTCCAAGTGGGCAGTCACAATGTGACGTCTTGGAACTTCTTCAAACTTCTCATTGTTGTAGCGGTTCCAACCAAAATTTGTTAGTACTCATACACAAGCTGAAAGTAATTCTGGATAAATTGCTCGATCAGTCACAATTCTTTTTTTGTTTTTCATATTTCTTAGTATTCTCATTTAAACCATAGCATGCTAGATTTTTAAAAAGTAAATAATTAATTTTTATAGTAAGTTTATTCATAATCAGCGACCGCAATAATTACCCTTTATGACAACTTATTATTTTGAAGCATTAGTTTTCTATAATTACTGCATCAAATAACAAGATGACACGTAAAATAATCACTGTAGTTACTAACTATAAAAAAAACATTACTCTTAATTTTAACCATACATTATATGAAACTCATACTTTTTATCATTTTTTCAACAAGCATTTCGCCCTTTGATGATTTTTTTTTCCTACACTCATTTTAAACCACAAATTAAAATTTTTATATATATATTCTAGAAAAGGTTAAACAAGGATAACAACTTTTCTCAAAATTTATTAAAATTCTTATCAAAAACTTTATCAAACGACCCCTAAGATTGTAAAATTGAATGCATAGTAACAATGGTATATAGATAGTCGATATAATATGGTGCAACTGATGCCAAAATCCATCCAAAGAGCCTATGAAAAAAGTACTTTCTGATATTATTCTGTAAGATGAGGCAAATACATAGGTGAATATGGAGTTGGAGCAAGTTAATACAGAGTAACATTGGTATATAGTCATGTTCTTAAAATGGTAAAATTATGAACTGGAAAGCTAAAATGTACAGTTAGTGGTTCAATCCCCAATCGTAAGGCTGGTAAATCACTTTCAATTGAGTATTTGAAAGCAACTCAAGTAAAGCTTGAGACTCTACCGCTTCCAAGTAGTTTGCAGCATGTCTCAGTACCTCGACCTCATTCTTGCCAAAATCTACGCTGTACCTGAAATTTTATACGTAACGGAAAGATAAAAGTTGGGTATCAGAGAACAAAATGCACTTACAATATTAATCCACTACGAACGACAGTTTAATTGCATCTTCAAATATCTTTGGCAGAGAAATATTACTTCAAGAGTATATCAACAAAAACAGATATTAATGAACTTACATAAGAAAAAAGGTAAAAACTACTAACACATTCCCGGGCAAGGACACAGCGAAAGCCACCAAATAAACGGGGGAGGGGCAGAAGGGATGAAATGAAAACTTACCATCTTAGTATTTTACTAACATACACAACGTTTGCGATTAAATCAACATATAGTCCACCAGTTCTAAGGAAATTACGAGCAGCATTGATCAATTCTTCATCAAGGTTTTGTGGTGAGTAGCATCGAAGAGCAGGCCCAGATCGGGTACCACAAACCAGTGCAAAATGAACAAGAGGCTCTGGACAAGGAAGAGCTACCTGATGTGATTTTTTAAATGTGTGTGAGAGAAAATCAGACAGAACACAATCGAAGATGAGAATATTCATTTGAAATGATACACTAACTATCCTGCGCATTGTCCACAGTATTTCTTGGATTAGACAAAAACATAAAATTAAATACAAAAGCGTATTTATTGAGTAAATGAAAAATCGACACCATCTAAAAATTCAAAAACAGTCTGTAGTTAAGAAAAAAAATTATCAGCACAACTTTGCCGGTAATATAATTAATTTCCTCACTTCATTTGATGTCTCATCTCTAGCTATTTGCTGCCACATTGATTAAATACATGATAATATAAAGATCAAAAGCCACACTCAAGCACAAAATATCCTCAACTCAAATAATATTACAAGTTAAAAAACAATACGAGGTGAATTACAGTAATAGTACAAGCCACAAAAACAACGAGAGCCTAATCATTCAGAAACTAGTCATCAATATTTAAAATTCTTGCTTTCCTTGATAAGTAAATACGACATTGTGGTTAAAATAATGTATAATATTTCTTCAAGATATTGTTTGAACTGACATCATTCTTCTGCATTTATTTTATTTTTTCGATTTAATATTAATATCTACTCGAAAATTTAGCATGAATTTCCAAATAATCTTTTGGACTTAAAGTTCAATTTTAACTTCAAAAGTCTTCTTGACTTAAAATAGAGTTCCAAAGTTGCTGCCGTTTTGTAAATCAGCACTTCCATAACAAATAACAATTCGAAAGCAAGTCAAGTTCAAAAGCCAATCTGTTCTGCAGCGGAACATTTTCGACCATAGAAAGAAATTATTGTGTTTATACTTAAGCAAGTGCCTAAGTTGAACTAATCACAGGTTTGAATTTAGAAACAAGTGATTTTCTTTCTCCTTCCAAACTGAACTAGAGAATATGGGAATGGAATTTGAAGATGATGCAATATAGCCCATCAGATATTATTGGGAAATTAAAGACTAATCTCAAAGTTGTATCATGTGGCTCAGGGAATCAATTTCAAAGGTTACTAGCAAAAGAAAATATCAGAGACAAGATAGCTATCTGACCTTTAATCGCTTATCTTTTACACCAAATGGCTTAATGATATTGTATGGTGGTCTTTGATTGCCCCTCAAAATGCCATTGTAAATTGCTGAAAGTGAGTACGTTAATCCACCAATTACATATTTGAAGTCTCCAAGAAGTTTTCTTCTTTCCAGTGCACCAGAAGGTTGACCCCAGACGAGTATAGCATGAATGGCCATCATATTATAAAGATTTATGAAAAAGGCAATATTTTCCTCTCTTGGCATCTCACACAACTCTACACGCTGAAGCTCCTCAGTTATCCTCAGGTACCTGGCAATGAATTCAACAGTCAATGCCAAACCTATCCATGTGAGAATTGTAGATAGATGCATGCTTATATGGACACACACTCATGTTCTTCAAACTCACCATCAGTTTTCTTTAGACAGACTTTTAGAAGTATTGACAATACCTTGCAAATTCCTCACTCCCATGGATGCTTCTATAATCAACATGCTTTCCATCTTCAGATGCGTAAGCTTCTAATATTGCATAAGACAAAAACCTAAGCCTCGATGAAATTTCTACTATGGGTTTTGGTTTCACTTCGATAATGCCTCTTGGGATGTTCTGGCACTGAGAGACTAATGGATCATCATCCAAGAACCGATACAAATGATTGCCATCTTCAAACACATTCTCACTGCAGTAATATATAAAACAAAATATTGTGAGGAACAAAGTAAAAAAGTTATAATGGCGCAACATGTACATCACAAAAAACAAACACAGAAATATCACACAACATGAGGAAGAACATAGAGTGTAAGTACTTAAATATCAAAAGAAATAAAGAAAAATTTTAGGGAACTTACTCAAGAACATGTTGGAAGAAGAGTTTGCTTGCAAGCTTTCGACCAAATTCANAAAAAGCAAAAACAAAAACAAAAACTTGAGCTACCTAATGGTAAACAAACAAAATATATGCTTCCTTTTTGCAATGTTATATACACTCTTAAACATAATGGCCTTCATCATTTATAGAACAAGAAAGTACATCCAGAAACAATAAAGTCTAAACCAATTTAAATGAAAATATTATGAGGAAATGTGCATAACTGAACCTTGACCCCAAATTTTATTATTCAATTCAAAACATTCTCCATCATTTCCAATATCTATAACATACGACAAGTTTCCAAATGCTTTATGAAATTGTAAGAACTAGTTCATGTCAATAATTCAAAACCACGTACAGGAGTAAGAACAAGGCTTAATAGTCAGTTGATCACCTGAGTAAAACAGTGGAATACGAGGGGAAAAGGACATCAAAAGTAATTTTTGAGACGCAGATTGTAACAGTTTCTATAATTGAATGTACTCATTCCAAGAGAAAAATAATAAAGAGCAAATTGCAAAAAAGCTACTATAAATGCAGAATCTCCTCATCTGCGCACTCATAGACATAGCCCACCTATCACGAGTCAGGTTAATGTGTTTGGACTCTCCTTGGTAGATATCCAAAAGAATGATTTCAGATCTACAGCCTACATCAAACTTATAATCCAAAACTTCCTTAGACTTCGGGAACTGTTTACACTTCTATGTAACAAATAAATTTCAATTGATTCTATACCATTTCCACTTTGGAGGGATAAAAATAATTAAGTTGCCTTAAACATGAAAAGGAGACCCTAAAATAAAAAAGGAAACCAAGATCTCCAACAAAATTTAGTTCATGTTGTAGAATGACAAGGCCAAGCCTTCAAGACCGCACTAAAATTTTTGATCTAACTGACATGTACTCAGATTGTGAAAGCAAAGAGAAAAAGGAAAGGCCCCAAAAATGCATTAGGTATTTAGGAAGCTACAAAGTTAGTAACCCCAAGAAAGGAAACAAAGACTAAAAATAAGTGAAAAATAGGTGAAACTTACCTCTTCTCTCTCTAAGTATTGATCTTCTGATAGAAAATCCACAGCTTCTGAACCCACAAAACAGTTGGTGACCCTGCGCATTTTGTAGAACCTATCCTTAACAGAAACAGTTCCTTTCATTTTTCGAACAATAAGAGCTAGCTCATCAATAGCTCCACTACTCGACAGGTCATCTTCACCAGATAGTGGTGGTAGAGGAGCTTCAAATGACGGTGTTTCAGTAACAACATACTCAATCTTCTCTCCAAGCTTACCGGATTCCTCCAAGCTCTTCAGCTCGGCCAACCCACCAATAAATACTTCATTAAAGAACACTCTAGGAATAGCATAAGATCCAGCAATCTTCTCTAGCTCTTGCTTTCTGCTAGGATACACATCAATATTGATCTCAACATATCTGAGTCTTTTCCCATGCAGAAATCTTCGTGTCTCTTTGCAATCCTGGCACCCTAACTTTGTATACAATATAATTCGTCCTTTCATGGCAATCGGTTGTATTAAGTCCTCTATAGAATGATCCTGTACTGACTTGTTTTCACCCCAAGTGTCACGTGAAATCCCAATACGGCTAAGAGGGTTCCATCTAGAACTCTCTGCAGATTTCTTAGAGACTTCTTGTGCTTCAGTTTCTGGCGAAGAATTTTTACTCCCATTACCATCAGTGTCCTTGTCGTGATTTTTATCTTCATCATGTACATCCTGTCCACTATCACTTTTCCCAGAAAGGCGGCGCATAAAAGAGGAGACTGCAACTGTGCTCTTTTCCTTCAGAAAATTTGTAAGAGCAGCTGCCTTCTCAGGCCAAGCAGGTCCCTGCCCCTCCAATTCATGATCCACAGATCTCAAAGACAAACTTCTATTAGCTTCCATTCCAGGGATTTCAGTCCCATCAAAGACAGGTTCCTCTTCCCCTCCGTAAAGAATTTCCTCAAGATTCTTGTTAGTTTCTCTTGAATCTGCTTCATCATTCTCACCCTCCTTCGAGTCATCTATTCTCTTCTCACTCTCTGTTTCACCAATTTTTTCTCCAACTTCCAAAGATTTCATTTCATTTTGTGATTCAACTTGTTTTTCTTTCTGGATATCAAATGTCTCTCCCTCCAGCTTTTCAGCAGGTGGAGTATTAAATTTACTTTCCTCAGAAGGGCTTTCCTTGTCCTGCTCATCTTTCCGAGTGTCCAGCATATCTACCTCATCTTTCTCAGTCGGAGAACTCAACGCAAGTTTCTCAAAAGTACTTGCATTTTCCAAGTCCTCTGTTTGTATATTCAGTTCCTTTTCCTCCCTCACTGTAGCAGCCAAATTATTCCGTGACTGCTCCATTTCCTTGTTCTCCTTTCCAAACTTAGACATAACACAGTTCCTTTGAGATCCTGAAGGGTCACAATGTTGTTCTTATCAGATTATCAACTTAAGAAATCCTGCAAATACAATCACAATCATTGATGAATACAACTTTGAAGGTGATAACCGAATTTCTCTGAAACAATTTCACAAAAACACCGCCTATGTCAAGAATTCACCAAAAGCTTAAATCAAAATTCTGTATGCTAGAATATCATTTCGTTTTTCTAATTCTTTCATTTTCCAAATTAATAGGCATGACATTTCTTTCTTTCTCAATTTCCTTCTACAATGTGTACTTGGTGTGAAGGAGAAGATATCATTGAAACAGCTCATACCTTTTGCAACTGGAAAGAATTTTTAAATTTTAAAGAATCAGAGATGAACATTTCAACATGCAAGAAAGTCTGATGATTTTTGTTATCAATTAATTTCCAGTCTGATGATTTGTGTATAAAACTCATTACGTCAATTTATTCTCCAAGTAATTAAGTTATTATGATGACTCCATAATGGAAGAAAGTAAACAGGACAGGACATAGTGCTCTCGACCATACGTGGAAATGTGGAATTCCAGCTATAAAGGCTAACTAGTAGTAATCTGTCACACATTCAAAAAACCATAAATAGATGCATTCAGTAAGTGAAATCTTTCTTTCAATTCGAGGGGCCTTTAAATGATGTTATTAATTAAACTAAAAGTTAAAATTGCAGAATTCTACCACATCTCTTTCCCCCACCCCACCAGAGAGTAAAAAAATGAAAAAACGCACTGGCTTATGCTAGTACCGTTGCCAAAATGAACTCTATATCGAACCTACCTTAATTGAATGGTAATAATGAAGAAAAACACCATTACTATGAAAATAAAGAAGGGGTTATAAGCTATAGAACAGCCCACTAAGGGCCACATCTGGATAAAGGATATATCGGTACAACTATCGAAAGAACAACAACAGAAGCCCAATATTTTAGAATTATGCTATGTGTACATGAAAGTACACATAGCCTTTGACATAAATGCCACATGGCACCCCCTATTGGAGCGCCTGTGGGCCCAGGCCCCCTCCCAATAGGGGTCGCTACGTGACCCTTATGTGAACCATTATATTAGTGCTACGTACCCATAGCACTACTCAATATTTTAACCCCCTTCCCCCTCCACCCCAACCAAAAAATGAAAAGCAAGAAAAGAGAAACAAGCAATTCAGCAATGGGCTCAATTTGTACAGATTATCAAACACGATAAAACATCCACCTTAAATTTTTGAGAGGGCATCCAAAAAATCCACATCAAATGCAACAGCTAAACATCTTATCATAAGAATTAAGCACAGTACAATGAAGAAAAAAATCAAGACTTGCCATACACACAGGTTAATCAGTTCTTAAAATCAATTTAGTGATAAAAGCAATGAAAAATAAAAATGGGTTTTATCTAATAAAACATAATATCAGAAATTTAAATGTGACGTGAAATGAGAAATGAAAGACATACAGATCCGAGGTAGCTTGATTTGATTTAGGAGAAACGAAAAGATTATATTATATTTCAAAGGAAGAAATCCTCAGAAAAGGAAACGGATGATAATTTATTGAATAAAAACTCGTTTGAAGAAAAATGAACTTTGAATTGAAACCGTCGTTTGAGATTTTAGGTCTCTTATTTGACAAATAGAAGCAATTTTGAGAAAAATGGGGCCACCTGCGATGGAAGCGGGAAGTTCTATCAAGGCATGTTTATTTCGCAAATTAGTCCTTTTTCATCTTTGATTTTTCAGTTTGATCCTCCATTAAGAGAAAATAGAATTACTGAAATTATTAATTTACTAGCGTGTGATTTTTAGAATTGATTGTAGAGAGAGAGTGATTATTGATACCCTTCAAACGTATTGAATTAATGACATACATGTTATCAAGGTACTAGGAGCTTCAATCCTTCTTTTTCACAACTTCATTTTTAACTACTCGCTTGCAATAAAAAGTATCTCTACTGCAAGTATGTGGATTTGAAAGGACCTAATTTTGTTTAATCTATTATTAACTATATTTCAATGTTTTGAAAATCGAAGCGATCTGATCGGTTCAATCGGAAAAACTGTGATTTGATAAGTGATTGGTTTGATTGTGGTCGGGTATCCCATAATGCAAAAATCGGTAAAAAAATTGGTAAAATGACCTAATCGATCGGAAACCGATGAATTGAACACAATTTTAATGAGTTTTGATTGCCTTGCAAAAGAAAAGGAAGCATAGATGAAGATCTAAAATGAAGCTTTCTTTACTTGTCAAGTTACGTGAAAGACCCTCAATCAATTCATATGCACATTTATATATGCTATAGAAGTTGTCATATATATATATATATATATATATATAAAGAAATCGTTGGAGAAAAAATGAAACATCGCGCCTATCCTGCCAATTTCTGATTCTTGAGATTGAGATTGAGATTGCTTTCTAGGTTTTACAACCTTTTGAACCTTTCTCCCCATCTATGTAGAATGTTAAATTGGGACGTATAAGGTGCTTAAAATATTCAATTTCAAAATTTAAAAAAAAAATTGTTTTAAAACTTCAAGAATTAGGTCACAATTAAATTTTATTAATTAAATATATATTTAAAAATATTTTATTAATTAAGTATATTAATGTCACAATATCGTATAGTTTTTGATCACAATTACGTACTAGTCACAATCACATATCAAAAATTTTATAAGTCACATCATATTTATCGATCACAATTATCAAACTAATTGATCACAAATCACAAATTTTATATTCACACTTTATTTATCAGATCACAAATTATCAAATTAATAGTTCACCCATTATTTATAGGTCATAAATCATAAAGTTTATGAGTCGCAACTTATCAAATTAATTGGTTACGAATTAAAATTAATTAGTCACAACTTAATAAATTGTAAGTCACGATTACAAATTTAGTCGCAATCTCACATTTTTATGTCAGATAATATTTATTAATCACAAATTATCTATTTTATCGGTCACATATTATTTGTTGATCACAAATTAACGATTTTATTAGTCAAAATTATTTAAATAATTGGTCACAAATGCTCTGCATCACTGTTTCGAGTTGTGCATTGGTGAGGGGATTTAATACTTACACCCATTTTTGGTATTTCTTTGATTTCCCTCCCCATCTCCTCATGTTTTGGTTTGGTGGAGCACTCCATTAGTTGGATCTATCAAGATTAATACTGATGGATGCGTCAAGAATGGTATTGCAAGCGGGGGGATGCATCATCAAGGATTATGCAGGATACTATATTAGGGATTTTTCTGTTTTCGTATAGACCGTGCATGATATTAGATGCAAAGTTTAGGGCTATTCTTGATGAAATTCTACTAGTTAGAGGACTCGGTCTTTCAGACATTTGGATTGAATCGGATTCTACAATGGCTATTTACTACAGCACTAGAGGAGGAGAACCATGGACTATTCGGGGCATACTCACACAGATTACAGACATCGTATCATTTGATAGAGAGACAATTTTCCACATCTACATAGAGGAGAATCAGGTTGCAGATGCTGTTTTTGCAGAGGGTTAAGATCATCGACGATATCAGATATATGGAGCAGCTAACCTATCGCGATATATTAGGGTACTCGTATAGATTGATGGACATAGATTGCCCAGTATTAAAGTATGATTTTTTATTTTTAGTTTTGTTTTTACTTATATTAGTTTTATTGTAAAAGAAATAGTACTTCTTTTTTTTGCGGTTTTACATTTATCCCTTATCATTTATTCTTTTTGTAAGGGAAGTAGTATTTCCTTATTTACTGTTTTCATTATTTCCTCATGTAATCATGATATTCATCCATCACAAGTGAGAGTATATTAATAAAATTTCAGAGGTATTTCCATCCTTTAACTAAAAAAAAAAAAACTCCTTATCGCACTTCCACTCCACTCCACTCCACTCCACTCCACCCGCACTACCTCACCACCACCACCACC